>JAQIWG010006910.1:0-12834 GCA_034695025.1 Chamaedrilus cognettii
ATGATATTTTTAAGCCTATGATATTTTTAAGCCTATGATATTTTTAAGCCTATGATATTTTTAAGCCTATGATATTTATAAACCTATGTTATTTTATGAATCATATTGTCAAAGGTTTATCGAGCTACGTTTGGTTTGCGCAGTTCCTCTATGAACCATCAGGCCACTACCACATGATCACTGTTCCACCACAGCTTCATGCGGGAGCTAGAGGTTCCCCAATTGATCTGCACGACATTCCACACGGAGATCACCCCCCTATTTATTACGCCTCTGTTCCACCCCCCATTGACCCGCACTACCGCCCAGGATTTGGGGGGGAATTGTATTACGGGGGAGAATCCGGCGGGGCGGCGGAAAGGTTTTGTGACGAAGTGGTGGGGGAAGAATTTGAAGAAATGGAGGGAGATGTCTCGACTTCGACAAGAAGACAAAGAACCGCAATTCCAATTATCAACCCCCAAGTAAGTCGGTGTAGTTGCGTTTAATTCCTGAGCGTCTAGCATTACTGGCAGTGCATTTTGATTGAAGCTGAGCTCATGTATTCTATTGAAGAACGCTCGATGCTTAGCTGGGATATTTTGTCAAAGAATAGAATTGAGTCTATCTGCAAATATGCGTATCAATTGGTCAGAATTTTAAGAGGTAGCCAATGGCAAAGTAAATCTGATTGATGTAGCCATTGAATGTACACGCATTTGTGAAGTGCTCTGTTATGGTGTGGTGTCACTATTCATCGTGTAACTCATCAGTTGCCAGTCAGGTTTGCCTGCAAACGGACAGCAGAATTATTATTTTAGGTAATGAATTCAGAGCTATTAATTCAATAGTTAATTAAATACTTTTTCGTAGTCATTATTGAAACTACTGGACTTGATAGAGAGGGCTATGGAACCTAAGGGATTAGGATTAGGACGGAAGAATGCAACAGATATAGTAAGGTGAAGGGCGGCCTTCCATGATTGGAAATGGTGACTACACCCCCTGCTTAAGTGTGCAATACGACCAGAAGAGAATGTGTTATTATTTGTTATTGAGTTATTTATTTAAATTCTAAATTTGTTATCAATGTTCCTCAGAGCTCTACCGTGTCACAAGGATACTTTCTGCATCCTCACCAGCAGCAGCAGCTGTACGGCAGTTACTCCACAACATTCCAGGAGCAGCCTAATCAGACGACCTATGTCTACGTCACCGCAACCCGTCCGCCCATTCCGAGTCCGCATGATGAGGTCGGCAGCGGCGCAGCCAGCAGGGAAGCAGACTAGCCGCGCGGAGGGCGGGACGCCAGTGTTGGATATTGTTGGCAAAATATCGGATTGAACCGGAGTGGTATTTAACTAGCCACTCGGTGTCAGCGACGCGGTTTAAATTGACCCGCATGCAAGCGACATCGTATTAAATGTTTTCTTTCGTTAAATTTCATTGACACGGACGAGATGAGTTTTCTTTTAGAATTCTGCGCAGTTGATTGCAGACGATGGTTGTTTTTGGTTAAGGATGACTATTAAACGTCGCGTGGTTTTTGTACATTAACAGTGCGCTCTTTGTTTGCTGGAGTTAAGTACTTTTGCAGCGAGTTCAATGATATTTTGTTGAAGTTTATTTCTTTTATTCTGACAGCATTTACGGAAAACTTTAGTTGCTTTCGATAATTAACGCCCGGGTTTTCGGACGCACAAACATTTTTTAGTCTAGCGATTAATAAAAAAAAAAATTAAAGACAAATATGGCTGAATTCAAACTACTGTACAACATGAAATTTTTGCTGCACGTTATTTTGATTATACCTCTCAAATTTTGGTGCACTTAATTTTTACGTTTTTTGGAGACTTTTTTGCTGCAGGTAATTTTGGTAAATATAACGTGCACGCGAAAATTGAGTGTTTACAGTATAGTCTGCAATAGGTAATCGTCGCTTTATTCTCACTTCCCCTGATCTGCGTATGACTTACAGAAACAGCTGTGGGTCGACGTAGTCGAGTTAGGTGCTGAGTTCATTAGGTTTAAGAAAGTTTGAGCGCCCGCGTCGGGCGCTCAAACTTTTTGTTTTTAAGTCACGTGAGTTCTCGACTATTTGTCTGACCTGTTTTGTTTAATGCTCAGGCTTTTTTTCAGCTTTATAAACGTTCGATAGACCATAAAGAATTTTGTGTTTCAAAGAAAAATGTTAATTGCGCAGTGAATTTTGGTTTCAACATGAGGTTGATCTGGAATGTGAGTCAGATTTTAAGTTTGAATTTAGCGTTATTGTTTGCATGTTAAATTAGTAGTATGGTTTTGTTAAGCGCATCCAGTTCGCTTATTTCAAGGCTTAGCTAATATATTGACGTTTTTAGTTAGAGAACATGAATGGCATAAGTCTATTGCCATAAATCTATTTGATCCATTGAATTGTTAAAATTTTTGTTTCTGGGAAAGTTCGGTTACCAGTAATTTTTTTGTCTATCGTTCGAGTTAATGAGAAATTGACCCGTTTTATTTTCGCCAAGATCTTATTTACAGGCACTGAACTCTTTCACTGCACGCATGCCATGTCGATTTCATCATTATAAAATAAAATGTTCACTCTGTTTTGATTGTTTTTGCGATAGAAATATGTAATTTTTTAAGTTGACAAATATGTTCATCTATCTTGTGTTATTTTTCTATAGTACGGTTGCCGTTAATGTACGCGCATATGTGTAACATTGCATATTGAACACGTTGGCATATTTTTGCATGTTAAAGTTGCGCCTTTTTAGAAGCTATGCAGCGTTTTACCTGCAAGCGCAGTGAATTAATTTGTAAGCGTTTGACTCGTATGGCAATAATTTTGTTTCGTAGTTGCACGAGTTATTTTGTCGCATCATTGTAAGACTAATTGCGCAATGCTTTTTTGGTTATGTTCTTTAGCGAATGTTTTTTTCTCTTTTTTGGCACCACTGCAAGTGCTGTGCTCAGTGACGATCTTGAATTTTATCATTCTTTATTGTCACTAATAGCGTCAGATTATAATTATGAGTTATCAAATTTGATGAATGCTTACACGTATGTGGTACAATTGTGTTTATACTTTTTTGTTGAGCCAGCATTTCTATTGGACTCTTCTTGGCGAATCGTTGCGGCCGAGTGGTTTAAGTCGCGGACTTCGGATCGCGAGTGTGGCAAGAGAGTCGGTTCGATTCCCGGCCGCAGCAAAAGATTTTGGGTCACTTCGTGCACCCTTGGCAAAGATGCTTAATTTCGTCAGCCCTGCAAATAATCATCAAATAGGGTGGATTGCGGTAGAGAAGCTGAAGTTGAAGTTCTGCTTTCTTTACAATTTTTAATACAATTTTGTAATTGCACAAAAAAATTAGTCACAGCTGTTTGGAGCATTATGTCCACTGCCATTCAAGCGCCATCGTATATGATTTTGTTCGATTTTGTTTTTGAGTAGTTTATGGTTTCGCAACATCTGCGTTGATCATTTTAAGCTGTATAATTTTGTAACATTTGTTTTGTTTCTGCGTTCATTCTCATTACATTGCGGTTCATAAAATATGTTTCCTTTAATACTTTCATATGTCACCTCACAACTTTTATAATAACATTCTATAATTTTTATAATTATTATTATAACTACTCTATTTTTTTTTTTTTCCTGTTTTTTTCTTTTTTTTTCTTTTTTTTTGCCCTCGGTACAGCGTTCCCGAGAGACTTATAAAAATTGGTGTAAGCGTTTTGCTCTGAGACGGCTAGCCTCGGAATCAGATGGTGAGATTCCTTTATTATTTATTATTAAAATTATTATAATTACAACTCATATTCATTCGTTATTCATGTTATGTTTTTAATTTGGCATAACACTCAACAGTTCCTGTATTATCTAGCTCAGCACTGTCTGCTGTATATGATACAAGTGCCCTATATACATTGAGACCTGCCTTAAGATGCATATATTTTATACAACGTGCCGTATGATGCATTTTATGGTGCAACTTTTTTTGATCAACGATGTAATTGTTTTTTTGTTTTTTTATTCTCAATGTATTATTTGTCGTTGGTGAATTTTTCTCTAGATCTTTAGTCACGCGAAATGCACGTCGTTAAACTTTTCTCGTCTTTACAAGTTATGTGTCTTGTTTCATTGTAATTGCGGCACAATGCAGATGTTAATTTCTCATTGGCTCATAATGTTGTCACACAAGCAATGCCGTCTTTTTATTCCATTGAAGCTTCAAAACAAATCAGAGATCTACTGCTTGTATGTCTCATGTGAAAAAGCGTACAAATATTGTACGATCATACCTATTTCATTTTCATATTGGTCTGATACTTCTTAAGTTTTAAGATATTTTTAATAAAACTGGTTAGCAGTGTATTTATTGTCTATTCTTTCTTAATAACTTCTATATTGATTATAGAATCAATAAATTCAGCAATTGGATTTAATTATTTTTTCTCTTTCATTAGTCCAACAAAAAAATCAAGATTTTTCATTAATTTTTAATTCACGTTACAAGTGTAATATAACACATTCTAATCAAAAATAGTGTATGGAGTACTGAGCAGATACTTGCCATATTTATCATGGTTATCATAGTTTGAACATCGTGGCTCTTAACTCCAACAAGCCGTAAATTAAAAAAAATTTGCAGTAGACAATTAGTACAATGCATAATTATCCAAAGGCACATTCCTGATAAAGGTACACATACTAATGCCAAGCCGCTACAAGAAAATCACTCGTTGATGTGTGTAAGTTTTGTGTTAATGACCAAAACATAGCTGCAAATTAAACGTTTAGAAATTATTCATATATAACAGTAGACTCTTTAAAATCTATTTAAGTTCTAGCCTTGCATCGCTCACTTAATTGCTGAATTGAAAAAAAGACATTCATTTAAAATCACTGCAGAGCTTATCGTATTTTGTTCTACCAAATTCTTACAAGTCCATTTCAAAAATCAATTCAACCTGGGTGGATTCATATCACATTAAATCTTCAAATGTTCAGCTTCAGTCTATAAAATCTTAAAATAAAACATTGTGTTTATAAAGCTGCTGTACGAATAGACTAACACAGGTCAAAACAATTTACATAGGCCTAATTAATAAACGAGAAACTGATACAAAAATAAAATGGCAAGCAATGGTAATGATGGAATCAAAAATGCAAGAACAAAGCTTTCGATCAAATAGCAGTCATCATCAGGCAGTGTTATAGATTCACAGTATTAAAATGAGTACAGATACTGAAACTCATATGAAGCGTACTAACCCAAAGGGTAGCAGTAATATTTACTTAACCATGGCTAATGCCTGATTTCTAAAAGCGTAGATAAAAAAAATATTCCCCAGATTAACCATTTTATATATAAAACCATAGAACACTATTGCCAGGTTTTTCCATCTAGTGTTAAAATTTTAATTCAAAATTTATTCTGCAAAAGCCAATCACATGGGGCTAAATTAACCATAGATCAAGCGTCCAGCGCGCTCATTGGGTGTGGTGACGTCATGACCTCGGATTTAATTTCAACACTTGATTTTAAAACTCCGCCTATATCTATGGCTCAGCTAATACCTTTTGCACAACTTTGTTTCGATTGATAATGATTTGTAACTTCATCTGACCTATGTAAGGCTCACAGGCTCCACAGAGATACCGGTGAACCAAAAACCAGGCATGAGTGTCCCAAAAAACAGCAACGTACAAAAGAAAATTAGATTGCCTTTAGTAGTTTAGGGACCGTGTGTACCACAAAGACTATACACTATCTGGTTCTGTGCGAGGAAGCCCAAACATCACCGCTCCCCCTTCTTTAGTCGCCTTTTACGACTCGCCCGGGGAGCTCTGGGCGCTTCGAGACTTGCTTTGCATATTTTAAAATTTGCATTGTATCTCTACATCGGTTTACAAATACATTGATCAATCAAAGGTTTGTATGCAGTAGAAAATGAGGTGCAGAAAAAAAAATTACATAGCAAAAATAATAAAGCGAGAACTTAAGAATACATACAGATCATCTAAAATGTTTAAAAAAAGCATTAAGAGGCATGCAGGTATATTATGCAAAAAATACATTTGTATGTTATGTACACAAAAAAAATCTATAAATTTATTTACACTAAATCGGTAAAATCAGATGCAATCCTTCTGTATATCCATGAATGTACCTGAATTACACTGTTACTAATTACCAATAGTTCTACAAACTTGGTCCACGATGTATGGATAAATCCGCACAGAAAAATAAAGAAATATAATGTCGGATATCACGCGAACGTTAAAAATACACAAATCTGTCGTGTCGTTGTCATACACTATTACATAATCTCTGCAACATCGTCACTGAGGCACGTCTCAAAACGCAATAGGTCACGCGTGTTAATAAAAATAGAATACAGCTTCGATTAATTTAATCTAAAATTATAATTTAAATTTTAATCAAACTACTACAGTCACTTTATTGTGGTAATATTCTTGGCAGTAATTTCTTTTCGTGCCGCAGTGATGTTGAATTTAGGCTTTTGCTGCAGGTTTTTGGACGCCAGGATTTTGGACCATTGCCTTTGGACTGTCGAATTGTTTCTCTGTACATAGCGAAAGTAATAATAAAATTTTACTAAATGTAAAAAAAAAAATCATCGAATCAATTAGCGTCAACGACAGCAATGAATGAATTAATGAATTAATTATGAAACGAATTAATGAACACTTTGTCCATCTAATCCCGTTCCATCTAGACCCATTATCCTTAGATTTCAATCTTGAATAGTAAATTTTAATTCAAAGGCGATAATCAACGAACTCACACGCACATACCAAAGGGCACCTCTGTAATTAATATTACACCACTACACGACAGCGAGGTGCTGTGGTGCAGTGGTTAAGGCGTCGGACTTAAGAGTCCAGAGGACCAGGGTTGAAGTCCCCGTGCCGGCAACTATAAAATCACACGTTACAGGCCTTGCAGCAAGGCTGTTAAACACATAAGTGTTGCTAGCTGCTAACCCGTGCCAGATAACTATTAATTTGGTTGGCGTCAGGAAGAGCATCCGGCCGTAAAAATCCAGCTCCAGCAGTCCTATCAGGGTGGGCGATAACGTGTAAACCTGTGTGAAACATGGACATTGACAGTTTACACGATAAAAAGGAGGTTAAGTTAGGTAATTAACATTATACCAAATATACTAATAATTACGCCACTGTCAGCAGCTGAAGTAAAATCGAAATGATGGCTGGCCATTTTGGCATAGCTCCGGGGTACTAATTGATGAAACAACTCCTCAAAAGCTACAACAGTATGGTACCGTATTGAAAATGCACATAAAATCAAGAAAGCATACCAATCCTAACTTTCGACCTGTACACTTCAAACTCATTTCTCTCCTCGATTGTATTTTTTACTACACCCTGTCCCGATGAAAACAGCCATAGTTTTGTCAAAATTGCTCGAATTTCTCTACAAATTTCCAAGTTGGCGTAGATACGGCTACAGTTGGTGTGTATAAAATTTCAGACCGCCTTTTCAAGACGCGCCCATAAAAACTTTGCAGCATCAGCCGTGAATTCAGCCACAATATGAATTCCTATTTTTCAACAAAATTAAAAGACAAAAGCAGATCACAGCTTACAACAGATCCATAGCATATGAGCATAATAGCATTGAGCCTGCATCAGCAGTTCTCAGGGTTGAAACTTCTCAGAAAACTTTGACTAAATATACAACGCAAACAAGTGTGGTTGTAATATTAGTAGAACCTCACAAAAACGTCTACCAATTCTTACCTACATCATTGGTAGGCTCTATTCACAGTACTAAAAATTGTCTAACAATATTTGCGCAAATCGCTAGCATATAAAATACCAATGATGGCATGATGGTAGACTTTCTACATCATAGATAATATAGGACAAAATACCATAAATTTCTCATATACATTTGGTGGACTAAATTTCTTAGATCTTGTAAAATTCTTATGGCCAGTTGTTCAATCGACAGTTAGCTTATTTGAATGATCTCAGATATTCATATAGCCTCTAAGAAAAGAGTCAATTGAATCAAGGTCTGAGATCTAATTTGCGTGATCTGATTGGATCTTTTTTGTTCTAGGACAATTTAAAACCAAAAACTGTTGATTGAGCAACTGGCCCTTAAAGAATCATGTTCCGTCTCCTACCGCTATTTATGTTAAAACGAAGCTTGTAAAACCAACAATGCTTTATGTCCCCACCTAAATTCCTTGCCAAAATTACATTCATTAAGGACTTTTCCCGCCGTTCACTCGACCCCATACACTCTCCTGTATACGCACAGTCTCAGCTGATACGCGCCAAACAGCAGCAGCACCAACAGCGGCACCACCGCCACCGCCACCACCACCAGCACCACCCCCGTCGTATCCGGGTGATTCCAGTCGAGCACTCCAGGATAAAGTGTCGCGTTACGATCCGCCGCAAAATAAGCCCCGGAGAACACAACGTACGTCGCGAAATACGCCAGTACATAGACAAAGTGGAGTAGTCTGACGGGCACTGCGCACACGCACAGCTCCAGCGCGACCATCACCGAGTTCATGAGGTGGAGGTTGATGTCTGCCTCCGACAGACCTGCCTGCTTCTTGCTGGGGTAGAGTCCGCCGAAATAGACGAGAGTGACGAGGAACGCGGCGCACGTCGACACGGCAAACAGCAACCAGTCCAGCTGGAAGTACCAGCGGAGGGTCCGGCGGAAGGCCGGAGGCGACTTCGACGGGTCGACCGCCGGTGAAATCGCAGTGCCGGTGTAAAGGACGCCCGTGTCGCTTTCTTCGACGTTCGCCGGGATTGCGCCGTCGCCGATTTCGCCCTCTCCGAAAGCTGTATTCAAATTCTCCGTCGCATTGCGTTCCGATCTAGACGGCGACCCTTCTTCCACGCGTCTCAGTTCCGGCTGTTCCTCCCCTGCTCTGCCTTCACCTTCGCCGCTGCTTTCCTCTGTGTCCGAATGCCCAACACGCGGCACAAAGCGGCTGCAGTAGCTGCCGCGACCGCGCGAGTGGAAAAGCGCAAGAACGGCGGCGAGCAGCAGGTGAAGGGTTAGGATGAGGTAGGACCAGTTTGTGAGCCAGACGGGCCAGGGGAACCTCCACTTGCCGTGGTCGAACCCAATGATGGAGTACACGAGGACGATGAGCGAGTAGGTAGCGAGGGTGAGGCGGTAGAGAATGAAGACGAACCGCGGCCACGCCCACTGAAACAAAACAAGATACAACACTGAAACAAAACAAGATACAGAAATGTAGAACACAAAAGAAGTTAACATCATATCGATGAATTAGTTAGATTTATCATGCAGTTTTGGGGTTTAAAGGACAAAGTATAATTAGATTAACAGCCACAACTACAAAATAATCATTGGTAATATGATGACACTAGTCCAAAATATAATTCAAAGCATAACCATGATACTTTACTTATGCTTCATTCGGGAACTGGACTGAACACCAATTATTGTCTATTGACTTGTCGTTATTGTTCATTGGGCGTTTTGTAAATGACAGCGGCATGTCTGTCGTTTAGCTAATAAATTAATATAATAATAATGTTCAATTAACAAAGACTATTACAGTCAGGTTCAGTGCCTCGGAGCCAGGCAAAGAATCTCTCCCCTTCGTTCAGTTCGACTTTTTACGACATGTCCTCTGGGCTACAAATGAATCATTTTTGTTTCCCAGTTTGCAGGGGTATTAATTTTGCGATATATCTATTGAACAGCAATAACCTGGATATTTGGTGTTAGAATAATGAATGACAAAGTGTTTTATAAAAATAAACACTAAATACTAAAACCTGCTCATTGAATGCTGAAAGTGGCTTCAAAAGTATACCCGCAGCATATATCACTTATCTATGATACTCAGGTACCTTCCTTCTTGTTTTAATAAAATCTTTTCTAAAATGCTTCTAAAATCTTTTCAACACGAGGCGTTTCCTGCATTATGTTGAAGCCAGAAAGATGAATTAGCATAGTTCCCGTCAATGTAATTTAATAACCAACAATAGCTCACAAAATTCACAATATATCGCTAGCTATCAGTAGCATTAGGCCTACAGAAAACTTTTGTTTTGTTTCAAGAAACCTGGCTGGTGTAGAAGACATCTTCGCGCGAAAAGTTGAAGCCAAAGTTCTTGCAGAGAAACTCGTCGTGTAAAACGCGTAGCACCGCGCCACACTGAAATATTTAATAGCAGGGGCCTCATTCAGGAAGCGATCTTATCCAAATCTTAGTCCTAAGATTGTCTTAGGAGAATCTTATGAAAATCTTATCTTTTTATTGGAAACTCACGCTCAGTCGCGCGAACCGAATGGTGACGTCACAGCAGTCCACCGATTGGATGTTGTTTGTTTTAAATTTCAGTTAGAATAAAATTTCTTAAAATCTTAAGAAATGTACGTAAATGAGGCCCCGAGTTTTTGCATCAAATAAAATGTCTCATAAATGAAAAACTATTAACGGTGCACCGGTTCTATATAGCCTGTACATCATCAGGATATCAGGAGAGCATTCATAATGCAATAATAGTGCAATGGCTTGAACCACATTTTCAGAGAAAGTTACTGACACAAATTTCTCAAAATCATTGATATATAATCTAGATTTTGACACAAAAGCGTCAAATATAACGAGTCATAAAGAACAATGAGCAACGACACACGCGCAATTATAGCAAGCACAGCGCAAGCAATTATAGCAAGCAAAGCGCAAGCAATTATAGCAAGTAAAGCGCAAGCAATTATAGCAAGCAAAGCGCAAGCAATTATAGCAAGCAAAGCGCAAGCAATTATAGCAAGCTTCACACAAAATGTTATCGACATTTACATATCATATCCTGTTTACTTCAGCGACTTTATATCTACTAAGCGACATGCTTAGTAGATAATTTGACTAACAAATCACCCGTATAATATTATCATCCACATAAGCTAACTAATCCAATTTCAAATTTCAAAACATATCGCATTCGGTAATAATAACAAAATTCTAATTAATAGTAGGCCTCAATTATATTTAACACAATCAACTCTTTGTTGGGGTACCATAAAACTACGCACCCGTCCAGGCATTCTTTGTATCGGGTAACAGCGATTCTGGCAAATAGCACAATTTCTTGCTTGTCTTCCTCTCCTTCAGCTCGTTACAGTTCTTTTAATTCAGGGATCCAACCGAGTTGAAATTGCCATCAAAACCCAACCGATCTCATTGCCAAAACTCCAGAGTCACCGTTCAACTGCGTCTGTATGAAAATCAAAATCGAACATTACAATTTTATGTAAAAATTCTCAAATTTTCAACTTTACGCATTATATCAAGGAATGTATACATGAGGTTGTGAAATGATACACACGACAAAACACTGCGCAAATTGACAACAAATTCGAAAATAGTTACCGTGCACACATGTTGCGACTTACTCAAAAATCTCTTCGCATAATACTCTGCATCACTATGCCAAAAAAGTTAGCGTTAAACATTCATATCAAGATTTTTGAAACTATATAGAAAGTCATAGAATCAATGCAAATGGTAAAATCTTAAAATAAAATCTTCAGCAGCCCCGTAGAAGTTTCAGACATTGAAGAGCTACTGTGAAACATTGTTGTCAATAAAAAAATTTAGATTTCTAACTTTAAGCCTCATAACTTAGAGTAATCCCCCAGGTCAATACGGGAGTATAGCTACGACACTGAAGTACAGTAACACAAATTAGTGTCGTGCAAAGCAACTCGACTGCAGGCATACAGGCTAATTAAGAAAATCTTTCAAACGAAGTGACACAAAATGTAAAATCGGGGGGGGGTTGTAGTTTAAGGACTATGTGCAATAGCGAAGGCTATTAGTCCGGTTCTGTGTAAGAGAGCCGGCACAGAACCGCTCCCCCTCTTCAGTCGCCTTTTACGACTCGCTCGGGGACCGGGGAGCTCTGGGCTGCCAAAATGCAAGATATGCAGACCTTATTTGCAATCAAATTAAAATGTAATCTTTCATTGCCTAACTAACGTCGTTAGGCAATAAACTGATACGAAGTCACAAGACTTTAACTTGTAATCAGTGATCACTCAACCGTGGCCGATCTAACACCAGACGCTGTAACAGCCAATAAGAAACAGACCAGAACCGTGTCGAAGCGACCAGATTCTCAGAATTATTTGGAAACCCCTCGAGCATTTTTTTAATTAGATCACTGCCGAACTCTGAACCGAACCACAAAATGTAAACCTCTAATATAAAACAAGAAATTCTAATTTATGCTGAAAGCAAAATTTAACCGCACAAATCGTGTCCTTTGTGCTTTTCATATGAAATATGAAGATTGGCTGAACTTCGCTGAAATAGCCTGTAACACTATTATTTGAAATGCGGCTTGGCTAGAGTATATAGAGAATCTATATTCTAATTACTGCGGGCTTGGAGATTGAGAATGGATATAATAATTATTATTATAATTAGGAAAAAAATTTAATTAAAAAAATTAAAATTTGATTTTGAATCGACCCCGGTCCAGAGGTTGTTAAGATAGAACTTCTCATGAAACTTCTCATGAAAATAGTAAAAGACACAATGCCCTAAGTAAGAGGTGCGCCGTCATTATCGCCTTCAACATAGTGAAATAAAACAAAATACAATCAAATCATTGCAAAACACACAATTATTAATGCCCATAGTGAGAGGTGGGCCGACAGGCTCTTAACATCGCTTTGAACATAGTAAAATAAAATAAAATAAAAGTAAAAAACACAATGCTCAAAGTGAGAGGTGCGCCGACAGCTTTTAACATCGCTTTTAGGGGCCGTCCATAAAGTATGTCACGCTGAAGGGGGG
>JAQIWG010006911.1:0-12833 GCA_034695025.1 Chamaedrilus cognettii
GGCTGCAAGCCGATTCTTTGGCTAAACGCAGCATTTACCCCGTCTGTGTATACAGAACTCATGACGAGAAGGAGGGGCGGGCGGGAGGGGAGGGGCGGGGAGGAGGGGGGGGGGGAGTGGAGACGCACGCGTTGTTGCCGTGAACCCTAGCCTAGGCACAGCAGGCGCTGCAAGGCAATCACACCTATACACAATACAGGCGATGTACAGTATTCGTTTACAAGCGAGCCTAAGAGTACTTGTAGGAGTATTTTATTTTTTATTAGTTTAGGGACCGTTTGTAGCACAAAAACTATACAGTTCGATTCTGTGCAAGGGAGTCCGCATAGAACCGCTCCCCCTTCTTTAGTCGCCTTTGCGACTCACCCGGGGGAAAGCGCAGGCTGGCGCAGCGGAGAAGGCGCAGTTAAAAACAGTCTAGCCTATCCTAGCCTAAACCTCTAGCCCGCGCAATAGCCTAATGCCTAGCTGTGGTTTCCTACTTTGGCCGCCCGGGCCGATATAAACCACACACAATATTACCGAGATGGAGCCACAATAGTGTTATCAACGCTTGGTTGAATATCAGAAGCACGATAGTAAATAATAATAAAATGGATCGAGTCCTTTCCAGAATCAAACAACAATGCTGCTGACCTCCCTTCGCTGTGGGCAATCATCAATGTATAATTGGTGGAAAAATCCAGAACAAAGGAGTGAGAGAAGGAGTCTACAATAGCCTGGTCAGTTGTCTAATGTCTAGGTGTCCGTCAGAAAATAAAGGGAATCTATGACGGAAAAAGATGTGCATTTTAGGCCGGAAAGAAACAACGCCAGGGTTGAAGAGGTGTGGAGCGAAACAGGAAGAGAATTCCAGATGGTGGGCGCAGCAAATGAAAAAGAAAAGAAGAAACATAGGGGAGAAGAACTCGACTTGGACTCACAATGAAGCGCTGGAAAGCTTCGGAAGCAAGCGTGCGTGTGAGGTTGGCCAGTAGATGCGCGTCTGCAGTGAACAGTACGAGGTCAAGGTCGACGAGCTCGAGATCACGCCTGATCTCCTGAGCGTAGTCTGCGCTTTTGGCCATCAGCTGGACGTCCCTGCAGCATAGCAAACGTTGCGTGCGAGCGCGTGCATCCACGTTTTTTGTTTTGTTTTTAACGTGCAGCACAAAGACTATATGCAATCCGGTTCTGCGCAAGGGAGCCCGCACTGAACCGCTCCCCCTTCCTTAGTCGTCTTTTACCACTCGCCCGGGGTGCTCTGGGCTGCAGGTCAATTCTTCGTTCCCCGACCTGCAGATCCGGTTAGCGTAGGAAGATATATAAGCATCATAAATGGTCGACTGTAATAATCTAGACCCGTTCTCTTTTCAAGTCTGTAGGAAGCACGCCAGAATGAGCCTCCTACATGGCAGACTATTATATAGTCTTTGTTACTACATATCGCCCCGCGCAATGGCCTAATGCCTAGCTGCGGTTTCCTACTTTTGCCGCCCGGGCCCCGGGGAGCGATTTGTCAACTTCTGCGCTATACGTAGTCCTGATACAAGCGTTGCTAACGGCGGTGTCTGCCCTGTGCACATACCATGCCCGCTTAAAATATATAATCTTGACTAAACCTAGACTCTTAACTCTTTAATCTTGACTAGGCCTATACCCTTGCTCAAATCCTAACCCTAACCCTGATCCTAACGCAGCCCTAACCCTAACTTTCTAACCCTAACGGGGCCCTAAACCTAATTTGAAAACGAAATAAATTTTCTCGCGCTATGATTGACAGTTGCGCAATCAATCAAACAACCAATCTTGCTTCCAGTTCGCTGAATATAAATTGCTCCCTCTCAAATTTCCTTTAAAAATAATGCCTAGCGCTAGTACCACCATATAACCAAGTTTCAGAGAGCTCAAGAACTTCAGCTATACGCGTACATGTAGGCCTAAATGACTCCTTGATATATTTTGTATTTGCATTCATTATAATGCAGAAAAAATGTACAGGCATACCCTGCGCATGTATGTAAGCTGAAAGAATTACATTAGTAGTACTTATTATATACTGTACCTTTTCCGAATGTTCCGTTCCCGGCTTCCCGCACGCACATGTGTTGTACGAAGCGCACAGCGTGCAGCCAAAGAGCCTTAGGTTTCGCTGCTCTCCGTGATCGATCGCGATCTGATAGCAGATAGAAACCGTCAGACCGCAGGACAGGCAACCTCCAGCCGGCCGGTCTGCGCAATCCTCCTGTACGTCGCTCGTAGGCCTACACGCCTAGGCCTGGGTCTGCAGGAACGCGCACTAGACTTGGTAACAGGCCTAAGAAGTTCGGTGACACGCAGATCGTGCAGATCTAAGGATTGGCAATGGCAATCCTATCTTGCAGCCTAGTTTCGAGACGCAATGAAGAACATCCTACATGTAGAGGCCTGCTGCCGCGTGACTGCCGCGTGACTCAGCCACAATCCTTCACACTGTCGACACCGGGCCAAAGGGCCTATCAGTAGACACACAAGCGCTAGGCCTATAGGCTACAATTATTTAACAGGTAGCCGTGAACATTAGCCGTGGCGCATTGGCCTGAAGTGGGGAGGGGGGAAGCTTGGCATGGCGGCCAGTAGCAAGTAGGCATAAGGGATTGGAGGCACAATAATGATCCAGGCGCTGACAATCAACTTAGCAATAATAAATTATTTTGATCAATTGATGACAACCGAATTTAATGAAGATAGGCTACTGTTGTAGACCTATAGTATTTATAGGTCTACTTGACTAGGCTACATCTGAACATTTGTTTTTGTTTTTCCCGCGTTTCCTTTCCCCTTTATATCTTCCGTTCATGTGCTTGGATCAAAGACATTGTCAAACAGAGCAGAGCTACTGCGGCATAATTATTCGTTTTACATTTTAGTGCCAACGTCACGCTAAAATATTTGTACCGGCGGTCACGTTTTTCGTCTCAAACCCGTCACAAATTATTGAAAAATTGGAGGCGGGGGTTGGGAGTTTAAGGACCGTATGTAGTAACAAGGACTATTGCAGTCCGGTTCTGTCTAAGAGGGCCACCACAGAATCGCTCCCCCTTCTATAGTCGCCTTTTACGACTCGCCCGGTGAGCTCTGGGCTGCAAATCTACTATTTGTTCCCCGACTTGCTGGGATAAAAAAATTGGATGCCTTTGATCGAACTTTCTTAACAATTCCGAAGATCGTGATAATTATTTTGTTTTTGGGGGGAAGGGAGGGGGCGTGCGATCAATGACGATTCAACATCGGTGACAAGTGACGCAACGCGTTTTCAGCCTGAAGTTGGTGACACGCGGACGTTCACACCTTAAATTGTTCATTTGGCGTTCAGTTTTTATTTATTTAGCGATTACAGCATTTATTGATTCGGTGTCCAGTTTCAATTTATTTGGTGTGTTTTGTGTTCGTTTGTTTGTTTCCGTTGCACTACTACTGCCGACTTGGAATTTGGTATAGGAGTGCACAATCATGTATGCCATATTCACGTGTTAGGCTACTATCGGTGTTTAGCACTTCAACATCAACTTCAACAGTTACTTCTCTACTGCACTCCACCCTATTTGATGATTATTTGCAGGACTGACGAAATTAAGCACCTTTGCCAAGGGTGCACGAAGTGACTCAAAATCTTTTGCCGCGGCCGAGGTTACGCCTACGATGACATTTTTGATTCAAATTTGATTCAACGACGATTCATCAACCAATACGATAACCAATACGATAATAGCGCCGGATCGGTCAAACAATCGGGTAGGATTATGATTATGAATTAATAATAGATTATTTCAGTGCAGAACAGTAAAACCTGTGGTAAAACCAACGACAATAATGCTGCACTGCCATAACAATAATAATTATATACGCTGAAAAATAATAAATAAATACTAATTATATTATGTATTACGATAACGCTATAATACGATAACGATAAAAATACGCCAAAAAGTAAGAGATGCACTACCCTATTATCATCGACAAACGTTATTACAATAATAAACGGAGTAATATTACAATCATTTTTATCAATTATCTTTAATATCAATTATTCATCAGGCTATGTCATTTATGACTCTACCTTCGTACTAGATGTGAACCGCATCCAGCACTCAAATAATGAGCATTAATTAATTAATTATGCGAACCACAATGTTCCCACGTAGGCAAAACTGACAAATTCATTATCTGACCGGAACATAAAAAACGAACTGAAATTAAGTCAAAGCGCCAAAGCCTAGGCAATAATTTTCATTAACCCTACTAAATCTTTTGTGATAAACCAATACGCACTGTCTCTATAGTATTAAAGTAATCCAGCAGCAGCAAATTAGCAATATTGATATTGGTAATTTACAACATCGATATTCTCATCGTGGTGACGGAGTGGTATTTAGCAATGTATGACGATTCAAATCCATTAGCGTAGTATGCCAGATCCAGTGATGCCACTGTCAGGGATATATCACTAGATTTAGGGATATTTTGACGATTTAGGTATCAGAGTTTAACGTAATTCTCACATATCTTGGGATATATATATATATAAGATATAAGATATAAGATAAGATAAATATAAGATATAAGATATATATATATATATAGATATATTATTATTTAGCATTTTATCTGCGGAGGCAGTGTTTGGCAGCCTAGCACTGTTTGGTAGCCTAGCATAATTTGTTTGCTTTTTTGTAATCTCTTTAATATTGCACTTTTAGTTTGAACCGTCATGGATTCTGTACACTGCGATATTGTTATACACTGTATGTTTTCTACTGCCTTTGTGGCGAATAAAGTTCTATATATATATATAAAATGGCACATTAAAAAAAATGCGCGCTGGTGATATTTTAATCAAAAAATGTAATCTAGGGATATTTTTTGCCGAGATACGCAGATTCTAAGGATGTTACTTTTTGATTCGATGGTATCACTGGTCAGATCCGGGCCGGGACTAGCAGACAAAGCGAGATAATCCAGCGTATTAACATCGAGGGGATTAACGACTGGCACGGATTAGCGCCGGACGGGGGAACAATGGCGGCGGGCCTGACGAATGTGCTGTCATTAGCGCGAGCACTGTTCACTGAACGGGCAGTCGGGACTACATGGTAAACTGAATTTAATTTTGAGGGGAATTGACTGTGGACTAGCAGCGGCCAAACTAGCGAGCCGGGAGGCTTATACATTTTTACAGTCATAGGGAGCCCTTATTTGACGATCATCAAAGGGGATTAGGTCTTTCACATTTTTTAGGGGCGGAGGATGCAAAACCACCTAGAAATACCCCCTGCAGGCCGGGGAACTAAGAATTAGCTTGAAGCCCAGAGCTCCCCGGGAAAGTCGTAAAAGGCGACATCTCATTGATTTTGCTGCATTATAGTGAAGAAAAATAATAAAAGATGCTTTAAAATACCGCTATCTTTGCTAATGTGTTTTAACTAAAATATCCGACTAGGGGTTGCAAAGACGCAAAAGGCGCGAAGTCGCTATGCCGCAAAGCCGCAAAGCGGCAAAGTCGTAAATTGCATTTAAACTAAAATATCCCACGAGGGGCTAAAGAAGGGGGAGCGGTTCTATGCGGACTTCCTTGCACAGAACCGGATTGTATAGTGTATAGCCCTTGTGTGCTACACATGGTCCCTAAAAAATAAAAGATAAACAAAAAACAAACCTAAAAATACTAAGTCCATGACGTACTAAAGTATTTTTTTCCTATTTTGGTAGGGTTTTGAACCCAAAATCCTTCCCCAGTCCACGACTCTGCGCTCCGTCTGCCGCCGCATGCTGGTTACTAGCGCTACGTCGAGCCATGAGATCCACTGACCACGTGGTGACTTCAATCCACTGACCACGTGGTGACTTCAATCCACTGACCACGTGGTGACTTCAATCCACTGCCTGCAAGCAGATTGCTAACTGAGGGTGGATACTCCACGGCGGTTCATCTAAAAGCGATACAAACATATATCGACATTTCACTATACAACTCATGCAAATATTCAATTCAATTTAATATTTTTTATTCAATCGATATAGTGATACGCTGATAGCATACATTTGCACGCTCAGAAATGCGAACGGTAATAGCAGTAACATATCAAGAGAAAAGGGTCTACAGTGAAGTTCTGTTAAGGAACTTGGTTAGTAATACAACCCTAGGCCTATCTTACATATTTTCGCAATATTTTATTATTATAATATACACAAGCAGCGTAACAGTGCAACCTCTTAAATTAAAGTCCAAACAATTACATTATTTAAAAGCTAATTTAAGTCATGTAGTCCCGCGTACAGTTCCTTTCATACGTTTCGGCTGAATACTGCCTGTAGCCCATTGGTTCTGATAAAAGTAAACAAACTTTTATTCAAAATGCATAAAATGTCGATTTCAGTTTGTTGTTCAATTTATTCCTCGTAATGTCATGGCTAAAATGCTCTCCTCATGCGATCAGCTATGCCTAAAGAGGCGTACGTTACAGTCAGGGTTAAGTTTAGGAGGCGTAGTACGCCCAAAGCAGTTCTTTTTTAAAATCGTAGTCCAAATTAGAAAGGGGTAGGCGTAAAGCTAGACCTAAAAATGGCCGAGCGAGGCGTAGGGCTACGCGCTTTTTGAGATGCGGTGGAGTAGCCGTTTGCTGTAGCTAAGGATAGTCATTTTTGTCGATTTCTCGGTCAAGTTAAGTTACAGATCAACGGAAAGGCTCTATATTGTGACAGTAGGCCATAGGCTATAACGGGACATAAAACTTCTGTCAGTAACCCCCCACCCCCCGTCGAGAGCTTAACGCATGTTTTAAAAGGCTTAGGCGTAGGACAATGCCTGTTTTATCAGAAGGTGTAGCGTTACGCCGGTTTCATGAGCCCTAAACCGAACTCTGGTCATAGTCATAAGATCGACACATGTAGATGAAAATCGCAACATCATATCTTGTTTGATCACTATGTAATCACCGATTGTAATCCTAGTTAAAGATGAAAGAACGCCATTAGTGCACAAGTGCATTGTATTTTAACAAATATTTTACACTGTATGTTGTATATACATAGCATTTTTACTTGCATAATGACCATGAACGGGCTAAATCGATTTAAAAATCGCAAACAAAAAAGCGCTTACGCCAATCCTACTTTGTTCGATTATATTGATATTCTACCGGCTTCGTGGGGCGAATTTTATTTCGCTTTTTAAACTGCAGGGCATTCCATGAGCCAATCAAAAAGGTAATGCGGCTTTGATCCAGGGCAACGCAATCCAATTTAGATCACCATGCATATCGGGCGTCCACTGCTTCAATCGAATTCGTTTTTAAATGAGAAAGTGGAAAATAGGCCTCAAGTGAGCTATCGGAAAGATTTTCACACGGTGACCTAGATAGAGTTTGGCTTAATTAACATAGCAGCGCATAGGCATATGCTCTCATTCATTGTAATTAGGCCACACAAAATTCAAATTTATATTACAGTTGTGGATTATTATCATAATTGGGTGCAAATTAGCTAAAATTCACCATATCTTGTCCAATGATTTTGTGCTAATATTATAAGTGAATCTCATTTAATACAAAATTTTCTATTAATTCCATTAATTAATTCTATGTTGTTGTGTTGAGAATTATTTGCATTTAATTGGATGCAAATTAGCTAAAATTCACAGAATTTTGTCAAACGATTTTGCGCTGTGATAAGTAAATCTTATTAAATACCAATTTAAATAGGATTTGTATGGTGAATTCTTAGCGACGTAATTTTGAGCTAATTGGCTAGATTTAGGCTAATTTTATGCAATTTTATGTGAATTAATCTATCTTGCACAAACGTAATAACAACAAACCTTCCATGCATAATATCCCATGCATACACATGCATATGCCATTACAGCTTATGCGACTGTGCCTAACTTGCCTTTATGATTGTAAACTAAAGCCAATCGTGGGCCCTACCAAAATCTATCTCTACAGTTGCCTACATGCAATGAGAACAGTTTATACTTTAAACGCTCAACTAGACCGAACTCTATCCGGCTCAAAGCATCGATAGCTGACGTTTAGAGCTCCTCGCTGCATCCAGTCTGATTCACAAGCGCTGAACAAAACGCAAATTATTTACGATCGACTGCCCATTGTTGCGCGCCACACACAATAGCCGACCCATGGGCGCCCGTGCGTTGATGCAAGGGGGTGCAATTGCACCCCACTCCGGAAAAGCAGTTTACACCCTCCTGGAAAGTTTAGTTGCACCCCCCCTGTCAAACTCCCTGGCTGTGCTAGATTGGTTTGCGAGGGCCCCAGGGGGCCTGGTTAAGCCACTTCTGTTACAGTTTTCAAGCTCCCGTCCCAGTATAAATTTATAAATTGTGCATCACTAACAACAAGTTAAGTAGTATACGTTTTGGAGGCGAAAAAGTTTCTGTCAGCACCCCTCCCCACCCCCTCCCGCTCTAGAGTTTCACACCACCCTGGATTTTAAAAGTGTGTTTTGCACCCCCTTGAAAAATCCTACGAGCGCCCATGACAATGCCATACAGCGGCCTCTCGATAGAGCGCACGCCGCGGTGCAATAAATATCAGAGAATGCAATTTAACGCCCGTTTCTAAGCCGAGCAATGCGCGAACAACGACACGATGAAACGAGGGAGTGGTGGGAGCAAAACTGGAATGTCAATGATTGAGTCTCAGGGACGAATGGGCGAAGTTTGACAGGGGAAGAGGGCGAAGGGGGAGAAGCCTAAAGGGGCCATGCCTCCGGACAGTTCCGGGAGGTCGCTGCTGTTGTTGTTCTGGTTGTTTATAGAGGCAGCTCATAACATAGATGATACGCGTCTCGTATGTGAATCTTGTCAGCGTATTTGTTTGAGAGCGATCCCTAAGGGATTTCCATCCACCGCTCGCCGCTGGCAGCCGATTTCGCTACCAACGACACCAGACCCGTTCATAGTCCCGCTCTGGTCAGAAGACTTTGACAAGCCGAGAAATTGAATTCACTGCATAGCTAGAGCGGGGATCGAACCCCGGACCTCTAGCACGGCAGTCCAGTGATGATACAACTTAACCAAACAGCTTGTCATCGGGAGTGTCTCTGCGAAAAAGTAACGTTAGCACAACCCCTCCACTAACGAGTTTCGTTCGAGAAGGAAAAATGCTTTTTTGGGGAGCCCATAATCGGCCCTTGTGTGTCAAACCCCGACAAATTTAGGTACCTCCCCGGGCCCCCAGTCTTAAAATTGTTCATGCATGGGATGTGTGGGAGTCTCCAGATTCAGCCAATGTTCCAGCCCACTGAGTTCAATTCGATGGCCGTGACGGGCCTGCAACAGGGGGAAAAGCTTCATCATAAATGTTTTATGGTCCCATAAGTAATTGCCGCTGTAAAATCCATTGTTTCTTTACGAAACAAACCCAGGCGCAGGCATTGACGCGAGACGCTTCGGTTCAAACTCTACGATCCTCGCTTTGCTCAGTGCAGCCACTGTGGTGCTATTCCGACGAAATTGGTGCAATTTTGAGATACATGTGCTAAATGTGCTACTATCGTCTGAAAAGGTAGAATGTGCTATTTTGGTCCTTGGTGAAAAAATGATCTTTTGACGTAAAAAATGTGCGATTGAAATGTGTTAACTGAAAAACGGACGAATTTGCCGAAAATTTAGAAGTTTGTTAAAAAAAGAGGAATTTGAGGGCAAAAATTTGAGATTTCGAATGCGATTTGAGGTTGATCAGTGGTGTGGAGAGAAGACATTTTTTTCGGTAGCACCTCCTTCCCCCCTATTGTGAGTTCATTTCCCGCAGGAAAAGCAGTGTTGGACGTATTGAAAAAGAAGTTTTTGGACCCAAAAAGGGCATTGTGTCAAACAAAATATTTAAAATGTGTTTTTCATGTATTTATTCCACGTACATGCCATTTTGAAAACATTGGTGCTCTATTATCGCATTTTCTCGTCGGAAATGCGCCATTTTGAACGCATCTGGGGAATATTTTCAAAATAAGTGAGTGGCAACGCTGACCGGACAAAAACAAGACGGGTCTAAGGGAGGACAGCGACTGAGAATAAATTGCAATCCGATAAGCATTAAAAAACTGATGGCTGCCATCAAATTTTATGACACGGAGATAAAACTATAGAAATAATATATCCGCGGCAAAAACAACATTATTAATATTTAATTTAATGCCCGTTTCGTCGTCTGACGGTGGCGCCAGGGGGCAATCAGCGAGACAATCCACTAGATGATGCCAATGGTGAAATTTGAAGTTTACTTAACCGCAGTAACCAACAAAATAATTACTTGAATTATTGATGACGGATAGGGTCCTATATACAGATGTATGCGGGCAATAAATTCATGCAATTGATTCAGTTCAAGCCTACATTGCGCATCATCGTAGACCTGTATAGACGGCTGGCATTTTGGGGTGAACAAAGCGCAAATAAGGCTGCCAGATATGCTGGCGCCAACGGATCACCATATTTGCCTCAAGTGTCCTTGAAAAATCATTAGCGACAATTGAAGTAGGCGTGTATCGCGTACGTAACGTTTTTTTTTTTTACTAAATTTTTTCTTGTTACGTCGATTGCCACCATCGATTCGGTGAAATAAAGTTTATAGCCTAATAAAATTTTTGATCCACGTTAGTTTTGCGGTTTTGCTAGCAGAAATTCTGCTGCATTCAATTTTTTGCGTTTTGAGGACTGATCATTATACAATAGCTTCCGCAGCTTTATTTTCGCGCATATAATTTTCGAGAGTTTTACGGATTCGCGAATTAGTCAAAATTACACGCACACAAAAATTCCATGGTTCACGGTGAGTATGCAATTTCGTTTAAACACAATCTCATGGAACATCAATGTACCGACAGAAAATACAATTGTAGATCAAAGTCCCTAGTGGCTCTGACGCGATTCTCAGAAAATAAATATTTAAATTTTCTCTCCCTTTGAAAGCTTCTCCCTCTACAAATCTTCTCAATTTTTTTTTTATGGTTAAAACAAAATGCTTAAAACACAACGCAATGCCTTCAAATTTCAACAGCGCACTGATGTAGGCCAACACATTAAATTCCAATGTCCATTCATTTTACAATAGCATCGGTTAACTGTAGCTGAGGCAGCAACTATAAGGCAATGATTAGCATTGGATTCAAATACTATTCAATTTCATTTGGAATCCGGTATGTATCACAATCTTTTCATGGTAATGACAAGTAGGCCTAGGTTTTCACTCTTTCTACAAATTCACAACATAAACGACGGAAGCCCATTGAGATACGTAAAATAATCATTTTATCGATCATTATCAAAAAATAATTATTTGATGCAAATAATCATCCAATAGGGTGGAGTGCAGTAGAGAAGTTGATGTAAAATAATTATGATCGCCGATTTTAAGCGCTTTTTTCATTATTCGTCAGTCACATTAATATAGGGGAGAGTGGCTGGTCACCAATTCCAACAATAAAGCAACACTGTCGAGCACATTCCTGAGCCTAGCAGTAGGCCCGCTCCATTCTAATCGAACAATCTAAAAGAGCGTTCAGTGGATGAGTGAGCATACAGAAATCATCAGTAACAATTAAATAATTTGCAACATTAAACGCATCTCTCAAAAGTAGTAAATTAATCGTAGTATATTTAACTTCAATCTCCTACCGCGTAGTCGTGAGAATGAATTGATCGCTCTCTAAATCCAAAGCATGATATGTATATCCACGATGCTATCGCTTAAAACTCTCCTATTCAATTTCTCTTGAATCCAGTGAATCACGTCGATTGAGTCCAAGTTCTTAACATTGCTAACGACCTACTCTGCTCGCAATAACATGCTCGTTCGAATAAAAGCGCGAATTGTCTCTATTTTCTTCCAACAAACCGTCTATCCACGGTCACCGATTAGTATGGAATCGTATTTTTCCTAAGCTCTACCCTACTAGCCTTTTTATGGCTGACCTTATTTATTACTACGGGTCCAGCTGCGCAATTATTCTTTATAGACTTCTTATCAAGAAACAACTGAAGTTCACACGCTCCAGAGGTTGCATTTCTAATTATTTCCTTTTCTACGACGATACAGTATTGCAACAGGCTGTGACGCCCGCGATCTACTGATCAATATCGTCGAGCCATGCTCAGTAGCGGCGACCAGCCAACAGAACCAGCCTGAACTATTACTGCGCAGAGCACGGCAGCGCGCAACAGTTGTAAGCAGCGCAGCCTTTCTCCAAGTCGCGCACAGCGCAGCCTGCTGCGCTGCTTCAATAAGCAATGATTACACGCTCTCGCGAGCCTTCATGTTTAGAATCCTGGTATAATGGGGTAAAAACAGGATAGGTAGGCAGTCCAGAGTTCCGCGGGCGAGTCGTAAAAGGCGACTAAAGAAGGGGGGGGGGGGGGGTGGTGGGAGGTGTTGTGGACAGCACACCGTAGTCTCAAAATTGACTTGGTAGTGTGTTTTTTATAAATTAGTTCTTACGCAATAATTCAGAATCCAGCAAAAATTGAAAGAATTTAAAGAATTTCAAACTCGAAAGAATTTTAAATTAATGTTGCGATTTGTAAATGCGCGCTATGCACCGCAATACATGTAGGGCTGATGACAGTGCGCAGCTGATGACAAATGGAGCAGTTGTAGGCCTAAATCTCACATTTATCATTACGGGTAGCGAAAATGTGCAGAGAAAGAGCAGGCAGTTTTCAAGAATAGCCTACTGTGTAGTTGTAGATATTTTGCAGCCTATGTGTAGTTGTAGATATTTTGTAGCCTATGTGTAGTTGTAGATATTTTGTAGCCTATGTGTAGTTGTAGATATTTTGTAGCCTATGTGTAGTTGTAGAT
>JAQIWG010006912.1:0-12833 GCA_034695025.1 Chamaedrilus cognettii
TCAAGGAAATATATTTACTTTTGGCCGAGTTATCGCGAATTCGCTAGGGGGTTGTTTTTTATGACGCACTCTGTATACTAGTAAATGCAATACATGCAAAACAGTTTGAGAATAACAATTAAGGTAATTTTATAAAGCAAAAATCGAATGATCTGCGCTAGCATGAAACAATTCATGTATCATGCGAACGATAACGATGATGATGAATAAATGACCAATGCCTTCCTGGAACTGACTCTACTCAATTGATCAGCCATGAAGACAAGAAAATGTCCATCAAGCTGGCCTCCACAAAGCACTGTGGTGGGTAAAGAATGGCCGAATCATAGTCTCAACTATAGCCCTGCAGAAATATATTAATTTCAAAGTGTGAAGGACATCATTGACCACACGATGACTATCCATTAGTAAGCAGCAATCATTCTGTATTATCAACCAATCATCAAGCCGACCTGGAGCAACAGGCTGACAACAGCCTGCCGTGTTTACATTACCCACGCAGTTCGTTCAGTTCGGTATGGACAGATAGAAACTTAAAGCCATTGAAGCTGACACTGACACTGGATATCGGTGAAAATTTCACCGGAAACGCTCCCTGAAGACCAGCGTGTATATTTCATGGATATATTGAATTTCACTCAAATTGAATTAGCTATTACTTTCCAATTTGACGTTCCTATAAAAATATATAACCAACTATAGATCCGGGTAAATTCGGCAATCCTATACATCAGGCATTAGTATGGCGAAATTTCAAGGATCATCCACAATTCTATGACATGAACGTTAACAGCAATGGGCCTCTCCAAAAGTCTCCATTGTCCATGGAGTTGGATAGGCGTAACCTACAAGGCACAACATAAATTTTTTTATTTTTTATAATTAAGATTTTCAAAGAAAATTTAAATACAACAGTAACTTAGCAATATATCAATTCTCTAAATTATTTAATATAGCTAAACGAGTCCAATTTGACAGTAGTTTATAGTCCAGCTCTGAGTAATTAAGGTTGATGCAATAAATAAAAGTGGACCAGCTTATTGAATGTTTAGACAGACGACATCACGGCAGCACCAGACGCAGCGAGTACCGGCGTCCACCAGGCATACTTACACTGTAATGTTCACATGAAAGAGTTCAGTAGTGCCAAAAACATATCATTGCAACTAAACACCCTATTACCATCCTAAATATATGATAAAGCAAATTGTGCAATCCATGCCAGTTGCCGATTGCTACTGAGCTACAATAAATCTGCAGTCGATGAAAACCTTAGCCTAGTATAATACTGTAGTAAGCTGAAAGAAAATAACTTGCTGTCTATATCAATTCTCATAATTATGTATGTATGTATGTATATTGCACTTGTAACGCACCCGAAATATGTCATGCAAACGGAGATGGAAAAGTATCATTTGCTTGAATCGTAGGTGCGGGTAATAAGTCAATAATTTAAGTAATTAAGCATTACTTAAATCAGTGACAGCATCATACATAAATTAGTATGCTTTACGCTTCACGACCAAAGTAAAGACATAGAGTACCGTACATGGAACAAGAAATAATTGACCAATTTTTAAATATGAAATTCATGTGACACTATTATAATTCAGAAACATGGCATCTTCATTGGTTTGTATAAATAACAATTACAGAGACCCAAAACGGACAGCACATAATAATTTTATAGCCTACTAGTCAATTTATATCACTATGTTGGCAGGCAATAAATTATATCTGGCTTTGAATGACAGCCTAGCTAATTACTCTGCTGCGCTGAGAAATATGTTCAGCATCATCACCAACAGCTCCTTCGTTCTTATCGAGAACCCAGCTTCCTTATCATGTTTCATGGAAACCGCAATGCTAAGTGAGACGCTGACAAACAAGTCTCAGGTTAGTGCCAAACCACTTAAGGTAAGCTGCAGCCACGACATTGCAACCAATTGCTAGGCCTAGTCGGTGTTACCAAGATTGGAAGTCAGTAAACCTGTTGGATTTAAAACGCAGTTAGCATCAATGCTAACCGTGGCGTTAATAGTTCCTTTGTTGTTCATTTCAATCGAGATTTCGCTGTCAGCACTTGCAACATTTCAATGCAAAGCGATTTCACTAACCGATCTAAAAATATTATAAGGCATCCAATAAGAGTAACTAAACATGTGCATGACAATCTGCGCACGAACTGTAATCAGCATAAGCCTATTTTCATCAGTAATTCTAAACAGGAATATCATATTGATGAATCCCAAGCAAAGAAGCCAGTTAAGGTCTAATAATTTCGGGCAACTTGAAAATGCACCCCATGACTAGTTAGCATCATCGGCAGCGGGAAACCTTTGAGTTGCTCGTTCATCGGTAGACAAGATAAATTAGAATCGAAGTACAGTACAGTCAAAGAAGGCAATATTATCGATGCACGCAGGTGACGCAGAGCTGAACCCAGCATGCATTCTTCAACCAATAACGGTAAATTATGAGCCTGGTGGCTTCATCAATCCTAGCTTTCAGCTAACGGTTCAGCAAATCACACATCATCGTAAATAAATAAATAAACACATGATGTGTTCAACTCAACTAGGAAGCGCAAAAACAATTTGAAGTAGTAACGCTAATATTTGTCAAAATAATCAGAAATATCCAGCCAGAGTTAACAGACTTAATCCGACATGCCTCGCGATGTCATAGGAAATCAGGACATCAGCATTTTGTGGGCACTCTGCGGCTAGTCTCGTGTGCACGCAGACGGTGGTTTACAGCGATCAAGTTCTGACAAGGTGCGATGAGATATGACAGCTGGTGCGCTTCCAATAATTCCAGTCCGACACTGCTAAATAAACATGGCTTGTGACCCCACATCCACCCAACAAACAATTGATCTACACCTGAAGGTGGAGAGTGAAAGTTTTAAACAAATGGAGTCTGGTTATGTTCATTAGAAACGAACAAAATAATTATTGTTAAAATAGTATGCACTGCAAATTCAAGTCATGAGAACACAATAAGTTTCTTCATTGATGAATGATCAGCAATTTTAAAAACAGAATATTGAATGACTCAAGACATGGCTTATTCAATCATCACCGAGCACAGCTATAGGCTGACTGGGTAATGTAAAAACTTTTGAACATTAAAATTTTCACAATTTTGCAAACGTTGATAAAAAGTCAATATATAACTTATCATGACTACAAAACTTAATATAGGTATCAATTGAAACGAAAATATTTACAAACCATAACTCTAATTACCGGAAATTCAAAATTAGTCGCTAACTTAAACAAAAATACAAATTTTTTCAACACAAATCAAAAGGTGACTTCTATTAACTTTGTTTTGCAATAGATATATGATATAACAGCTATCGTTCAGAGATGAGACGCCATACATGTACCATTCTCACTGAAATCAAAACATTTTTTCCTCTCTTCAACGATCGGATAATAAAACATCCTGGAACAAACCAATGACATCATAATGGGAAACACCACGCAGTGTATGTGCAGCGAACTGTAGATGACTTCATTATGGAACCCATCATCACCGATCCGATGGAAAATTATAAACAATCAGTCCAATCGCAGCCCTATCACTTCTTTAGTTGAAATAAAATGCTCACCATTCTTTGGGTTAAAAACAGACACAAACCAGCAATCTGTATATTCTAATTCTCAAGACCTGCATTTATTTGTTTGATTAACTGAAAACTGGATTCAAAACGGTTTCACTCAGTTCACGGTCCACCCACCCGCTGCGGCCCAGATAGTGAAGTGGTCCGGCAGAGAACACTTACAGGCCCTTGGCAACGACCTGCATTACAATAAACCGATCGGGATCAGAGGATACTGCCACACGGTGAGTGGCCCTAGCACGGGAGCTTAGCCCAAGGCGCAAAGTACATCAAAGCCAGAGAGATGGGGATGAGGAGAGGCTATAGGCTAACTGTGATCTGCCACTTCTACGTTACAGCACTGCGATAGTATAGCGTTAGCAGTAATAGTCCATAGCCCATTTGATGCCTAGAAAATCTATCTTGTCTATTTTGTTTGCCTGTCGGTCTATTCGTTATTCAGTCTATTACTCAACGTGTATTCGTTTAGTTGTGGACACGCGTCAACCGCTACACAGAGCATTATACTGAACCTGTCTCAAACTGCATCGACTGCAAACCGCTCCTACATATTATAGCAAATAGCACAATACAATTACAATAGGTGCGGAGAAGGGTGTACCACTATCGGTCTAGCCCAATGCGTTGGACTAGATACTTCACAATCTGGCAATATGTAACAGTTATGTCGCGGCGTATTGATTTACTCAAGATCATACAGCTATACCATTAATTTTCCTACGACCAGTGCATTTTAAAATCCTTACTTTTAGCTTACAATTTCTTCAATCTGTAAGGCATGCTGTAGGAAGCACTGGAGGCTCTAGATATTTTGCATTGATTGCAAAGTCTGAAAGCACTTGTTCTTTGACAAAAAAGTTAATCATTAATCAAATTAACTCAAAATTTAAACTAAAGTTAATTTGATCTTTTGCATTCATGATCTACTAGCCTTTCAAGTAGAGCATTAAAACAGACCACCATGTGTTCAGAAATAAAACTCCTGTCTTGCCCTAGGCTGTTGTATATCGTGCAGCTGAGTGGCGTTGCTACGGCTCACTGCTTCTAAGCCTCTGAAAGACTATGGATAAACATCTAGGACTCTGAAACTACAGTTTTATATATTATTTGCGATTCTATATATTACATTCTATTATCCATTTATTTTCCATTCATTTCACACATCCAATATTCCACATTCACGTATTACAAATTAATGGATGTATTGAGAGAAATTTAAGACTCAGTATAAAAAAAGACAACAAATTGCAGCTCAATAGATCATTGTTATGCGTTATTCCAGCATCAACAATTAAAAATTAGGACTGTGCTGAGGACTGCCCACAAACCGCTCCGCCCTCTTTAGTTGCCTTTTACCCTCTTTAGTTGCCTTTTACGACTTGCCCGGTAGCTCTGGGCTGCAAGCCAATCCACCCATTGCCATAATGACATCACACACAATCGAATGTAACCTGTTTTATTATTAATCTCATTGTCATATGAACCTTGATGGGTGTATCAGGTGACACTTCTATTCTGGACCAATCATCGATCAATTTAGTTAGTCATTAGTCAGTTAGTTAGTGAATTTAGTAGGCCTACACTAATTTTGGATGCGCCGAGTCAAGCTTCAGGATTAATTCTGATTGACTGCAGATATGAAGCGAAGACGTCAATAATTCTTTGTTCCTCGGCTTGCAGGGGGATTGAATTCAAGCATAATGAAAAAAATTAGAACAGCAAGCACCACTGAAATGAAGCCGCAGCCCACCTGCCGGACTTTTCGAGTATCTCGCTCCCCTTGCTGTCGAACCACTTGAACGTGACGCCCTCCTCCCCCTTCGACTCGTCGTCGTCGCCTGTCTCGGTGCCCCCCGTCTCCTCGAGGCAGGTGAATACGACCGACGCGCCCTGCGGCTTGACGTGATTGTCGCCCAGCGGCTTGATCTTCAGCTCGAGCGACTCCACGCCCACGTCTACGCCGTGCGTGCGTACAACAAATGAACAAAAGGTACATAATTACGTATCAATATATATTCTTTGATCCGCAGCATCAGCGACTATGAATACGCCTACGTCTGCAATGCGCGCAACAAATTAATCCATAAATCAAAGACGTTTCTTTATGAAGGAATTAACAGAAAAACGATGCGCAATTAAGCGTCGTTTACGCGCATAAAAACGCAGCAATCAAATGCAAAATTTAAAGGTCAGGGAACCATACAATTTTAAAATATTTCGTGTATAAATGAAAGCCTATGTGTACTTCAATGTGTCATGCAAATACTTTTCAAACAGCTATAGAAAAAAACATTGTTTGCTTGAATCATAGATGCAAAGAAAGTGCCGCAGACTAAATAGAGAAGCGGCTTGACTCCTTGAGGGAAATCAATTCTAGCCTCGATTTAAATTAAATACTTTGCCATAGTTAATAGGAAGAAACTGTATTCATATCAATGTATTTTTTTATTTTATTAGTCAAATGTGATTGTGGAAGGACCTGTATAAAGCACAATAACACAACATTCATATCTCAGCTAAGCACATAATTCCGCCAGACACGCCCACTATCTTGTTATCAGTCACAATTATCACAAATATATATGTATGGCACACATGCAGTGCAAGTGCTTGCAAAAAATGATGAATCTAAGATAATTCTGTATCAACAATTGCACATGTCCGGGTCAGGGAACAGCCATAAGTCAAGCAAACAATATTCACCTAAAGATAAGATGCAACTGGTATGTAGCCTAGCACTTTCTGTTAAAGAGATATGATATTAGATGTTTGATCGCCCCATATCTCGCAACTCATATGTCACTGTGTCACTCATCCACACTGAAAAAAAATCAAATTGTGAACATAAAATGAATTTTCAAGTTAAAAGCATTATAACTAGAATGATACTAATTAACGGAACCCGACTACTGCTATCTTGTTTGTAGATTTAGAGACACAGATGAGTAGCGAAACTGAAAACTACACAATCCTCCTTCAGCGGCTCCACACACTAAATTTTGCAGTGGAACCTATCGGGATATAATTTGTATTCCAGACACGACAAGCATATGTGCGAAAAGCAACCGCAACATAACTAACTGTTTCCAGGTTAACAACTGCGATTTTTCAACAGCATAGAAACATAACCAACAGATTTTTTGGTGGCGCAGCGGGATACATTAGCGCCGCCTGCGGAGCGCACTACAAAACCCATTAACGCTCAAGCCTACCGCAGTGAAGGCAATAAAAAGCCGCGTGTATATACCATCAGGCATAATCGGCTAATACACAGCGCCGTCACTACCCATCACTTTAGCAGTCAATCACCATATATTATATTATGCCGATTCGCAGACAATCATAGAGCATTCAATTAATGCATGGGATGTAGTCGAAAGTCCAAAAGAAGTAATGAGTTTACTACAGGCAGTGATGAACCGACGATGCGATAATGATACGCTTACCGCATGTAGAAGAATAAACTCCAAGCATCAGCGATCAGGTTACTGTACCTACAGTACTGTAAGGCACATATATAGTGCCCTACACACTTTTGTCCCCACACGCTTTTATTTTAATACCAGCCCAGTGCTGAATGGTGTTTTTAAATTGACTATGAAGTACGTTTTCCATACACTAGACGCTAGATACTGCTTCTAAATTTCCACCACACTCCCAAAAAAATTGGACTGATCTTGTACAACATTGTATCCCCAATCATGTTTCAAGCTGCAAGTCTGCAAGCATGTAGAACTTGTCTGCCTACAGCCGAATGAGCGAGCCGATACTGAGCTTCCAGATAACAGACACCAAAAATATTAGCTATCACAGCTGTCTAGAGTATTGTGACAAACGGCCATAAATAAATCTATGAATAAGATGGACTCAAATAGTCAAATAGACCTACCACTGCTCACAGTGATACTTCACTGCGCAAAGCAAAAGACATAAGCATTGAAATGAAATACCGGTAAAAGATCATAATAACGAGACCACAATGACACGTCAAAACGTCATTGTAAATCGCAAACTTCGGTAAACTTGGTTGTAAAAAAACTCGTACAAAAACCAACTCACACCATTGGGGAAAAGATACTCAAATCCAGCTGCAAAAATCTAAGTTATTGAGTGAAATAGTCGTCAGAGATCAGCTTTTTCAGAGACATAAATTAAACCCGAGTCTGATATTGACCATTTAGCCATAGTGTAAAAGTGTGTTCCATTATTATTGACCATTGACCGTTATTGATCATTTAGCCATTAGTGCAAATGTGTGTTCGTTTGATAGTTTCAAACGTCAATTGATATTATATCCCGAGGACGCTTTACAAATCTAACTTCAACGCTGCAGAGGACTGCAGAGGGCTGTACAGGAAGAAGAATCAGAAAAGAAGAAAGAAGTGCTCCAAAGGACTGCAGAGGGCTGCCGAGTGCTGCAGATGACTGCAGAGTGCTGTAGAGGACTATAGAGGGCAGTCGAGTCTTCAAAAAAGTTCTAAGTAGAAAAAAGAAGCGCTGCAAAGCACTGCAGAGGGCTGCAGAGGGATGTAGAGGGCTGCAGAGGGCTGCAGAGGGCTGCAGAGGGCTATAGTCTTGGAAAAATAAGTAGAAAAGCAGAAGAAAAAACCGCTGCTAAGCACTGCAGAGGGCTGCAGACGACTGTAGAGAGTTGCAGAGGACTCTAGAGGGCTACAGAGGACTGTAGAGGGCAGTAGAGGAAGAGGAACTTGTAGAAAAGAAGAAAAAGTGCTGCAAAAGACTAGAGGGCTGCAGCGGGCTGCAGAGGGCAGAAGAGAAGGAAGAAGTAGAAAAGAAGAAAGAAGTGCTGCAAAGGAGTGTAGAGGGCTGCAGAGGGCTGCAGAAGGCCACACGATGAAAAAAATCCTTAAATTTTCACGCGTGCGAAAGCATAAATCTAATAACTTGAAAATTTTGTGGATTAATAATCACAATGCGTTTGGAGTGTGTTTTCCCATAGAGACATCATCGTGGAAATGTAGGCTGCGTGTGTACATCGTCAACCACAATCAAAATACAAAGCAACATGCGCTTAAAAAAGCTGCGGAAGAGGAAGACTCTTTTCTCTTGAAAAGGGTAGATCAAGGTCAATATTATGTATGTTTGCTACACATTTTTTGTGTAAATAAGATTCATAAAGGCCTTAGCGGACCCACTAACATAGATCATTCCATACGGGACTGATATGCAAAACGGCCTGCAGACAAGAGTTCATGCATATATAAAATAGTGAACTCGTTGATAATACAATAAAACTAAGCCCCCAACATTTATCATCAATCCAATTTTGCTTCTGAATACCTCATTGGTTTTGTTGCACATTACAGTTAAGTAAAATGATGAAAATGCCAGACAGACTAGTAGTCGCAAAGTCGCAAAGTCTCAATTTAATACATTTTAACTAAAATATCCGACTAGCACGCCGGGCTAGCGCCGGAGTTAATGCAGTTATTTACGACTGGATTCAATGAATCTGGATTGAAGAGGAAGCGTTGGAAGGTGTCAAGCAGATCTACTCGAGTACGTTTCAACTGCTGCACGGCGCTGGCTAAGGACTCCTTCCTTCACACGTTCTGGATCCATGCTCACTCACTTCGGCCAGATTAATTAAACGCTAATTTATGTCTGTGTGCATAGCTGAGCGGCGGCTGATTTGGTCATCTCGGGTGAGCGTGACTCCGCTGCAGACAGAGAGCCGAGCTCTGCAGAGCAACCCGGCAGCGTGAATGGAATCTGCGCCAATCCATTTTGGCTCTCAACAATTTGCATACCAGCTGAAGAAATTAGTTTTTTTACAAAAATTAATAAGTCGATATTTTTATTAGGATTACGGCTGCGTTAAGGTTAGTACGTCAGGGTTGGGGCTGCGTTAAGGTTAGTAAGTCAGGGTTGGAGCTGCGTTAAGGTTAGTAAGTCAGGGTTGGGGCTGCGTTACGGTTAGTTCTAGGTTTGGATTTGGGTTTGCTTGGGCCTACTGATTTCATTGTAAAAATTATTGTCCTGCCGTTATACAAATTAGGAAGAGCCAACATGGATTGGCTCATTACATAGATTACACAGATGACATTCTTGCATCCCAGTATACCACACGGCAGGCCTATAGCCGAGAACGCAGGCAGTGCAGCATGAAGACCACACATCAGGCACGCATTGCAGACAAGCAGCTGCATGGGAACACGCCGGTCAATCAATACGGAGAGAGAAAGTTAGGCGACGGTCAGCAGCTGCAGCTACTGGGAAGCACGCTAGCAGGGACTGAACGACTGAAGCAGCAGTAGCAGCAGCAGCAGCGGTGGCAGCAGCTCCGTAGCAGCGGCTTTAGCAGCAGCAGCAACGGGAGCTGCAGCACACATGCTTCCTTTAATCAGCTTTCAAGAAGCACGTGGACTGCAGCAGCAGCAGGAGGAGCGGCTGCTGCAGTCCACGTGCTTCAAGCCGCTGATGATACATGTATGCAGCACCGGTATCATATACCATGTCATTTGATGAAGACTTGCATCCCTATTGATAAGCCATCTCCTGTTAAGCAGACCGCAGGTACAAACAGCATAACATTAGACTAAAATTAAAAGTATCTGAACCAGTTTAACAGAATTTTGAGCGCCAAAAATTGGATGAAGAACTCTCAAAATCTTTAAATGTTCTGTGTTGATGGATTCCCTTATAGTAGCCACTAGCACATAAAGTTTGCCAGGTCTTCCACATGTATATCGCACACGACGAAACACTATAGGAAGTACCGGATCTATTGATTCATGCCGCTTATATTTCCTAAATGCCAGAATGCATTCACACTCTCCAACGAGGCAAAATAAACCCCGAGGAACCGACAGAATCTGCAGTAACCAAACTGAAGCACATCCGATGAAAGGGCACCTTTGTCGTAATTTGTCACATTATTTACATTTAATTATTTCTTTTTTATTATTTACATTATTTATTACTTAAATCAATTTTTCTTCCTGTGCTTTTCGTTCATTTCTTTCCAGCATTTACAAGCTGGGGTCCACATCCCAAATGAGGGATTTGGTCTGTGAGCGCCCCCCCCACAACTCAAACTGTCAGCACAGCCCGACTGGCGTGACGGCTCTGTGATAGTGTTCTACGCCCACTGCAACAGGTTTCCAACGCTCTCCATTCTCTGAAGAACGGTCGCCATGACTTATGCATGTAGGCGCAGCAGAATGGGCGCGTGGTCCAGGCCTGTTGACAGATGTGCCGTGTTCAAGAATACCAAATGAGCCGCACAGCATAAAAACTGTGCACATGCAATATAGTAATTGAATAGCAGCACAAGTTACTATCACGACAGCATTCCATTCATCATTGTGTGAAAATAGACCGGTACTGAATTGTGAAAGGAATGTGGGTTTTCCGTTAGACCTAAATCTCATTCTTAAAAGCATGCATCGCGCATACGGTACAATTATCTTCTTACGATTGTGATTTAGTGATGATTGGAAATGATGCTTAACTGCTTGATGGACATATTGACGGTTACATTTCGCAGTTTGTCATTATTTAAGATTTACGTTTTTGCAGAGTGTCCGTGAAAAGATATTTAACAAAAAATTATGAACACATTTATGCAAATAAGGCTAGACATAAAACGGCAGGCCGAAATGTGAAGCAATGGTACAGCAATCCGGATTTGAATTTTCTTCAAAAAAAGAGTGAGCTTTCGCATCAAAAATTTACTCAGTTATTCACGATGCTCATATCTTGCACTGCTTTCGACGAATAAGAAACTATACCAGAAATAAATTTAATGCATCCGTTAATTCTATATAAACGGTTATACATGCATTGATCTTCTTCTCAAATGTAATACGATGCCATTGCGGTCAATTTTATAGATTTTACAAAAAATTCTTAAATTTCATATAGCGAAACAGGGGTGGTTTTAATCAAGCTAGTTTGGCCTATATTTCATAAGGATATACCATATCATGCTACGACCAGTTCACCATTTAATAACTTCCTGTGCTTCGGTTGACCCCATCCCATACTTAAACACACAGAACTGAACAAAGGGTCACCAGCTCAACTGAGCCCTACAAACGGATAACTACTTTAAACTAGAGCAGCAATGCATGTCAAAGAAATCCACACTATCACATGATATACCCAATACAACAGCGTGCAGCCGGCTCTATGGATCTTGCAATGAGACCGCTCACACCTCACTCGACAGGCGGCGATAAGACTGACACAAAGCGCCGCCTGTCGATTAAACGATAAACATCCAAGTCCATTCTTATCTCTCGTTTACACATACAGAACATTGGTTCATCTGGTTTCTTGCTGCGCGGCGTGCAGCACAGTCCGCTGAGTGCTGACCTTGGCACTAGTAACCGCTTGGAGAATGTTCTCAGGCGTCGTTTGCAGCCTACACGGCTCAGCGCGGTAGTCTACTATAGCGTCCGGCGCCGTGTGGCGCTCGTTTCTTGCCTGATAAGGCAATTAGTCATCGACGGAAACAGACATACATCACCAATGACACTCACACTGATAAGAACCGCTTTGATTTACAGCCAGCGGGGCCAAAGGATCTATTAACGCTTGGCGCCAGCTCACTGGATCCTTGCAACCTGGTGCTGCACAAATAAAATTAATCGCATTGCCGAGCGCAGCTGTGTGTTGAATACTTAACACAAGGTACCAGGTATCATTTTCATCAAAACAATTTCATAGCCTCAACTTTAATAATCCTTTCAGAGATGCCTTGCTAGGAAATGCAATCTTGCGTTGCCTTTCACCACTAAAAAACAATTGCACGCATTTTATTTGGAGTTCAATAACAAGCATGATCTATCAACAGCTATGAATGCAACAATTGCCAGATTTGAGTTCACATTGATCATCGAACGTGCATATGTAGCACCACCGCGCGCGACCAAACTTCATGCGTTAGCTTGCAAGCTAAACTTCGATGATCTATCAAAGATTTTACGTACAGCATACAACTAATTTTCAAATCCAACCGTATTATTTACTCAACACAGTATGCTTAAATAATAAATAGTATCAAGTTTCCTTGCCTCTATCCTTATCCTGCACTAAATACACACAAAATCTTTATCTAAGGCCTTCACTTGGCATAGAAAAGTCTGCAGGTTATTATAGGCAGGTTTGAATTTAGGTTCTTTCCTCTACGCTGACGATTTAATTTTACTAAGCCCTTCCGTTAAGGAACTACAGA
>JAQIWG010006913.1:0-12833 GCA_034695025.1 Chamaedrilus cognettii
GAGCTTCAAGAAAGCACTGATACCCTTTCGGCGGTTTCCCGCTGATCACATTCAACAGCTGTTCGACTTTGTCGAACGTGGTTGGTTGAGAGTTGATGCGTTGTCGCTCTTGCTCGCTCAAGTGTTTCGCTCGGAAGAGAGCTATAACGAGTCGGTCCACTCGTCGAGTGGACTCGACCAACGTCCCACGAACTCGTTTAATGTCTTCGGCGTGGGGAGACGATAAACTCGCTTCTATTAATTTGACGTTATAATCAATGTACTAGAGCATGCTACCAACACATTTGGCTGGGCTTTGTTTTGGAATTAACTACATATACCGTGTGTGGTAACGAAGACTATCACAGGCCGGTTCGGTGCTTCGGCCTCTACTGTGCAAAGCACAATTTGATAAAAGCCAAATTTTTTGGCATTTATCCAAATACATGTATTTTGGCTAAATCAGATCCATTGGAATTCACGTCGGTGTATGCAATAGAGCGACTGCTCGTGCGTCGGCGGCAAGGCTTCAGTCGAGCACTACATTTAGTTAAGTAGCATGTGGGGCTATACTGCGATACGCTACCAGGGTATATAATATTGGTATTCACCATTGCCAGTCAACCTCAAGTTGACTCAATCGGAGGATTGAGTGACGCCACACTAGGCACAGGAGATTGACAACGGTCACTCTCAACTTTCCGATTGACCAACTGGAGCTTAACTCGCAATGGTGAATGCCAATATAAGTGTGTGTTGATTTCTTGGTATTGTATAGACATCGACATTTTATAGCGTTTTCTCGAGCATGTACAACGGTATTAACAACGAAATCACGATTTAATCTGGTTTAGAACCGGCATATTCTCCACGCAAATAGGCATTTCTACATCAGCTGGCATCAAAATATCAATCATCGCAGCCAAAGAGTAATGTTGACATGATGAATAAACTATACCTGGGTCTCTGCTTTGAGTTTAGGTAAAACTACCAACAATTGCCCATGCATAGTGACTGGTACAACATTGTCAGTAGCTGTGATTTTCTTAAACTCAACGGTTAAAATTTGTGATACCAAATTTTACTGGCCTGGATTATTTATGAGAAAAACACAGATTTTTTGTATGTAAAAGTGCTTGATTGCATTGTAAAGGACTTGAAATTTGGTAGCGTTGCTGGTATAAACAATCTCAGTGCTGAGCATGTCAAAAAAGCCATCCCATTTTCATTAGCATTTTAACCAAATTATTTAATTTAATGGTAAAATACAATTTGTCTCAGACGCTTTTGGCCTAGGCGTGACAATTCTGTTACCCAAGCATGATTCTGTACGCAAAATAGCTTCTTGCAGGACTATCGAGGCTTAACAATAAGCCCAGTAATTTTTAAATTGTTTGAGCATTGTTGCGCTGCATCTCTGAAATCATACCTTGTAAGCTCAGAGTCACAGTTTGGGTTTAAACGCGGCTTTGGTTTTAATCATGCTATTTTTACAATTCGATCCACCATGGATCATTTTACTGAGAATAGCTTAACAGTTAGTGTCTGTGCTCTCGATTTAGCTTCTGCATTTGATAAAGTCAATTACTTTGCATTACTATCTAAATTGATGAATCGTAACGTTTCGAGAATTTCTGTTAACGTTGATGTGTTGGTATAACAAGGTTGTAACCGTTGTGCGGTGGGAAGCATGCTTATCATATCGAGTGAAACTAACTGCCGGACACCGGCGTTCGCCAAGGGGGTGCGCTGTCGCCCATGCTTTTTGATGTTTTAGTTGATGACCTGTTGATCAAATTCAGAGATAGTTCCTTAGGTTGTCATATCCGTGGAATCTGCTTGTCTCGAGCTTGAAACTATGAACATGTTGATAAATGTAAAAAAATCAGTCTGTATGAGAATCGGTGAACGTCACAAAGCAGATGTTGCTAAAATTGTAGTCAAAGCTGAGGCCTTAGACTTGAAATGCGAACTGAAATATTTAGGGGTTGTTTTTGTGTCAGGTAGAGTTCTGAAAAACAATTTACAGACAGTTCGTCAAAAATACTTTGGAGCGCTAAATGGTTTTTTTGGTAAAGTCGAAGCGCGCTCATCGCCAACGGTGACATTGTCTCTTGTGGAGTCGTTTTTGTGCCTCTGTTTGGCTATGGTGTTGAATCATTTAACATTAGACAAGCTAAGTATAAATGTCTCGACTCTGCATACAATGCTGTCTTTGCTAAAATATTTGCGTCATATAATGAGAAAAGAATTCTCAGTTGTCAATTCTGCTGCGGATTACTGCCGTTTCAAAAAAATACATATATTAAAAGGCTATTTTTGTGTCAAATTATCTTCAATTCAAAACGACCCTGTTCGCGGACTTTATGTGTTGTGTGGAATGCAAGAATTCGATTGTGTACTAAAAAAACATAATCTTTCTGCTGAAACATCAGCTATGCATGTAAACTCTTGGTCAATTAATATTAGAAATTATTTTTTCAAGAAAATTGATAACTCGTAGATTGAGAGTACTATGGATGCAATGCCTTGTGGCATCATCGATGGTTGTGTAATATTGTATATGATGCAACTGTTTATTTAATTTCTTTTGGAGTTGTATTATTATGTTGCTTCTGATGTGAGGTAAATAAAGTTCTATATATATCATTGAACTACAAAATAGAGAGGGGTTTGCCTCCGCTGGAAGGCAACTCCCTGACAGTAGCATACTGCGCTTGCCGTGGGATTTAAATTAGTGAACGATGGGTGGGTGGGATCGAGTCAGGTCACTGTCTCCCTTTTAACGCAAAAGTCTGTTCGCGACATTTGGATGCGTTCTTGTCATCCTATCAACAGAGGGTACTAATTCTATTAATTGACAGTGTGATGGTCATGACTAATCAATTTACCAGCACTATCACTGATTAAACTATGCTTGAATAGCTCTTTTAATAATAGCTGCACTTACAACTTTCGATAACAACCATCATTGCAGCTGACAAGTTATTTCGCGCAAATTGAAACAACGTGAAATGCTGAGCCTGGAGAAAAATTACTAGTCTAATCATCATTCCTACGAGAATAATCCACTTGCATTTGAAATTCTATCACAATTACCTGCACTCTCTATATTCGCGGTCACAGCGTCCTAAATACAAAACACAGCACTTAGAAATGCAATTTGTTAACAGATCTATGTCATTGGAGACTGAAAGTAGACTACCAGTGCTGAAATAACTGCACTGCCGTAATTATGAATGTAAAAATTATTCTCAAAGATTGCATTGATGATGAAATGAATCTAAACGTGCGTATAAAAAACGTTTATGTGGAATAATAAATGATAAGCTTGCTTGTTTCTATATCATAGCATTAGGCTGTTAACAATAAACAATATCGATATCACACAAACATAGTCGATTTAATTTCAATTTCATTTATCTTAAAAATCGCGACAATCTGTTTAGATTCTCTGGCAAGACGGTTAATTTCAAGTGCATATTTCATGCTAGAGCTTTATTTCCAGTGTTTGCTTTAAGGTCCGTGATCGCCGGAATCTCCACTTAAGGTTGAAAATGCCCCTTTTCGTTTGGATCATGGGGGGAAATAACTAACTAAATTAACCGCCTTATTACATGAATCTCTTTTTCATACATCAGTGTAGAGATAACGCAAAAATAAAAATAGCATGATACAGACATGAGCATAGATGAAAAATTACTGTTAGCCTATCCAAACTGCCAATGCAATGACAATGTCACATCCCATAATGCGTCCATTTAATCATCAAATTGTTAAAGTATTCATAAATTTCATATTTAAATCAAAGTGATTCAGATGGCGCATGAAATCCAACTTTGTTGCATAAATCACTAAATTCAGAGTCCGCCAATTTCTGTAAATGGTAGAAAGGGTGCCTTCTACTGCCTATTCACTATGTTACATGAACTAGCTTTACAATGATAGCTCAACTTAGCCTACATGTACAGTGTACTGGCCAATGTATCTCTGCGTGGATCTACTTACAGTGTACATTGTACACTGTAAGTAGATCCACGCAGAGATACATTGGCCAGTAGCCCATATACAACTGACACTGTTATATAACAGTCTTGTCAAAGATACCAAACATTTCATTAACGGCGTCTAATCTGTTAATGTCCACGTTTTCACACAGACGCCCTGATGAGGACTGCTGAAGAATTACCAAAACGGGCAAATTTTCATAAAAATTCCTAATTTTCCCCTAAAGTTAACGAAAAAAGGGGCCATTTTTCTAAAAAAAAGGATGCTGTTAAGAATGGCTTCGAGAACGATAAAGCATTAATTCTTACATGATTTAACATGAAAAGCAATCGAAAAAGTTACGTCCCTAACCCCCCCCCCCCAAGCTCGCGAGTTCTGCACGAGAAGAAAAGATCAGTATGCGGTACAAAGATCCCCCCTTAAGATAAGCATCAGGGGGGATGCCTTCCTTTAAAAAACTCAATTCTTTGGCGACCACTGTTTATTTCGCTATTTTAATAATAACAAAAATAATAACAAAATAAACTTTTCAACTATCTGCATTTGATTCATTGCTACATAGCTAGGCCTACAAGGCGAAAACGTAGATCGATAAATTAACTGCTATCACCTGCATGTGTTTGTATAACGCCATCTTGGCGTTGTGTATATCTCCTTCGACCGATGGACCAGACAAGAGGCTCTCCAGACTGATAAGTACTTCTGTGAAGATCATGAAATTGCTGGCATTTGACAGGCGAGCTCAACTTTTAGTGATTACAAAATCAATCAATAGCAGAGTTTTGCAAAGGGCTACCGTGAAGGGACACCATTGAAAACACACACAAATGAAAATCTAATTCGCAGTAATGTTGTTCAATCGAGAGTTATTTGAATGATCTGAGATCACTTAAATAACGCTCGAAAAATAGCGAGTAATTTGAATATCTGCGATCTAATTTGCGCGATGCGATTGTGTAGTGACGTCATTTTTATTCTGCGAAAATTTATAACCAAATAACTCTCGATTGAGCGACTGGCCATTACTATTTGAAGGATTCTCAAAATTTTCGCTTCAGGCAAATGATCTCTAATCTGTAGTGATAAGTTTTTAAGAGCTTTCAGTGTCAAAAAATTTTCATAGGGAAATATATGTGCAAATGAACTTAACTGATTTTTGCAAGCCTATCTGCTACAAAAGATTTAAGCTTACGGCTATCTTGCATTCAACTAAAAATAAGTTAGGCATTGCTATCTAACTGTCAACAATAATAGATATAAACTAATAGGAGCGGGTGTAAATAGTTAACTACCAAAACTGATGATTCGACTTAATCCAAAATCAACACAATTAAATTGAAAACAATCAACATCAATTTTCACATTTGAAAATCAGAAAAACATCGTTGTTTAAACTGTTTTTTATATTTCGCCGACAAGGGCATATATTTTAAAATCTAGATTCTTGCTTCGTCAAAAAACTCAAATAATGTTTAAATGTTACAAGGCTTCTTCCAATTCCGGACACCGGCCTACCTGAAAACTCAGGTCTTATTTCTGGATTCTGATCCCAGCATGAGAGAATAAGTTCCACCATTACCGGAGGTGTGGTGGATGGTAGACTGGATATTTGAGGTCTTTTACCAGTCGTCACTAGTCCCGGTAGCATGTCTGAAAAAGATAGACTATATACACTATGACAAACGTTCAAAGATTTTTTTAGGCTACCGTAATTAAGAGTAATTTGAATCGGTAATTTACAGTAATTTATTATAGAGAGTCGTAATTTAAAATAAATGATCGATTCGGTTATTTATAATGACTTTACTATTGCCAAAAACGTTAATTTTGACGTAAAATACACGTCAGAGCAACCTTACGAGTTCACTGGAGAACGTAAGAGCAATGTCATCATTGATTTAGACGGAACGTAGCTAATCTACTTGTAGAATACAAATTCCGCGGTTTGGAAGTTTTATTGAACGTTTCGAGTATTTCGTAAATAGCAGAACAGGAATATTGTCGTTGAAATTGTTGTTGTTGGAATGTTGCTGTTGTGTTGTTGTATTATTGTATTATTTAGTTATTGTATTATTGTATTGTTGTTAGAATATTGTTGTTGAAATATTGTTGTTGGAATTTAGTAGATATAACGCCAGAGTTTATCGGCAATTTAAGAATACATTACCGGTAAACCCTAATTTACTTATGTCTAGTTTGCTGGTAATCTTTAACATCGACTACAGCACGAAAACGATATAAGTTAACCAAAAATTGGGCGAATTTGGATAGGTTCATTTTCTGTCTCCTACGTATTAATAACCAGAGTAGAGCTGGTTGTTAAGCCCGCTATTTACAGCATAAATAAAACCAACAAAAGACACAAAACATGAATATAAACGCGATTGTCAGCGATCGACAGAATGATTGACCATCAATCACTACAGTACTGTGCAGGCCTGTGTGAAATTGATTGCGAAACCGATTTTATTAGTCAACTGTCTTACGGACAATATTTTTAAAATTGTGGCTGTTCAAATTCAGGAGTTTCAGCGTTCATGTGACCCTCCACATAAACTGTTTTGCGGAATAGGCTATCTTTTAAAATTTCCACTTATTCATGAATTTACAGAAACATGACAACGTTATGTTGAAACATATTGTATCCAATCTTTTTAAATTGTCCTTCCAGTAGTGAAAAAAATTCGAAAGGCGCTCAACCTACAGTATTGCTAAGCTATGGCTATTGGTTTAGTTGCACCTATCTTGCTTCGCATGTACATGTAATGTATGTACATCGTCGTCCTCATCAAAACAGGTTTATCTATAGTAGTGTTCAGCCCCTTCGCGTGACCATTCCCAGCGGGTGGGCAAGGAGTTTAGCAGGGGGGGCGGAGGGGGCAGACATATTGTGCTCTGCCCTCACCACAACACTTCTTACACTTTTTCCAACAAATCGAACTCACGAGCGGGAGGGGGGGGTGTGCTGACAGAAATTTCCCATGCCGCTCTTAACACACGCTATCGTTTTTACTTATTCTCACCGCAGCAGGAGGGGCAAACGTTAACGATATTAGACAAAGAGCAGGAGGGGGGGGGGATGTTTAAATTCGTCAGAGCAGGGGGACAAAGCTTAATTTTCTTAAAGAGCGGGGGGTGGCAAACACTATAGGCTAATATTAACGTTTATGGAAGCTGCGAAGGCAGAGACTCAGAGCAGGGGGGCAATCCTCCCTGGCCCCCCTCACGCTACGCCCCTGGTAGTGTTCTTTGTCTTTCTTATGTGATAAGCCTAGAAACTGATCTTTTAAACCAGTAACCATGCGAAGAATTGAACCCGAGTTTATGCTGCGCACGCTCCGAGTGTTAGTCGCGAGATCACCCGAGCTCACCGTACGGTTGCAATAAAAGACATTCCGATAACATAATATAACAAATTACCTGATGAACACGCTTTGAAAGGCTTCACGTTAGAGTACAGTTCCCAAAGCATAATGCCAAAGCTGTAGACATCAAATTTCACGTTCGACTCCATTTCGTAATTTTTCCATTTCTCCGGAGGGATGTGTGTAGGTGTGCCGCCCGTGGGAACTACCAGTGTCGTGTGACTCATCGTGAACTCCTTCCACTTGGATAGACCAAAGTCGGATATCTGAGAAATGACTAACCGATGCTATGATCCAATCAGTTTGTATAACCCGGTTTGTATAAGCAGGTTAAGGTTATCCTTATTTTCTAATAATAATACATTTTAAAAATTTACAGCTTAACAAAAACTCGAGTTTGGTGCAAATGGTTATGCTACCGTACCAAAGGTTATCAATCATTAAATTTCCGAAGCCAAGCAGTAAATTCATCCTCAATTGGCATTGCGCACTATTTAGCTTGCGATATAGTCATTATTTGCTGCCACTGTGGAATAACGAGTGTCGTCATCATTACCACTAGGAATTCTGTCTCATGAAATAATTCAAATCATCGGTAATTATGATAAAATTTGACATAGAGAAACTGCATTGATAAAGCCCGTTGGCTTTGCATTTGTCGCAAAATGGTGGCTAAGTGCAATGGAAATATTTTTTGAATTATTGTCACGCCGACTTGAAACTTACCTTGGCGTTGAAGTTGTCCCCAACGAGTACATTTGGCAGCTTGAGGTCTCCGTGAATGATGGGAGCTTGACTGAACGTGTGCAGATAAGACATCCCTGACGCTATTTCTTGTGCCATTTTGCTTTTCAAGCATACTGGAAGAATAGATTTTCCTATGCAAAAGTAGATAAAATATCAACAATATAATGGATTGTTTTATTTCCCATACAACAACTGGCAAGCTTTGGGTCTTAGATATTGGAAGGGCATTTTAACGGGTGAATCATGCTACACAAATATTGCTATAATTGAACCCCCTGCAAGCCAGGGTGACACCGGATCTCTTGCACAAACCGGGCTGTAGTTTGTTAGGCCTACTACACCCGATCATTGAACCCCCAAACTGAAAAATTAGCCATAAAAATTATATAACATGCGAGGAAACAATTATTTTAAATCGGAAGTCAATACTGAAGGATATGCTAAATAGAGTCTATGTATATCAGTTTTATCATAAAACAGCGAATACTTTGCTCTTGATCATGAGCTTATTTGAACCAGTAAAGTTTCACAAGTTTCAGTTCCAAGTTCACCAAGTTTTCAGTTTCACGGGTTCCAGCCAAGTTTCAATAGCCATCAAAATGCATTACAAACCTAGTTTGTATTGCTTCCACAAATATTACACGCATTTGTAATATTTTTCCCTTGTAATTATCAAGATTGCTACGTGATCTCGCACATGTTTTAGCTTAGGTTTATCTAATTAATTACCGTAAGATAGTGATGCAATAACAATGAAAGCGTTTCATATAGGCAATACGTAAGAAAACTATGCACAAGTTTGACGAAAACATAAAATCGTGAGCTAGAAATTCATCAAACCATTTTCATCAACGATCTTCTCGATGAAGTTGGTGAAGGAGCCAAACTTGACGTATTCGAGTACAAACCCTTGATTGTCGAGATCGAACACAACGCCAATCATACTGACGATACTCGCGTGACGCAGTCTCATGTGAATACCTGCCTCGAGTTTCATGCTGTGAGGCATTCTAAATGAAAAATAAAAAATTGTAAAATTGTGTGCTTGAAAAAATTGTGTGAAAGATTAACTTGTTACAAGCATCACATTAAAAAAAGATAAAGTTTATTCACATTCCATTTTAGATCAAATCCGTAGGCTAAAAAATATCACATCACGTAAAAGAAAAACACAATTTCAGCCTGCAGGTTGGGGAACAAAGAATTGACTTGCAGCCCAGAACTCTTTTCGGACGAGTCGTCGTAAAAGTTGACTAAAGAAGGGGGAGCGGTGTTTTGCCGGTGTCACGAACGATTTATTTCCCCCTGCGAAAACTTCACGATGAGGGGCATACTTTCCGGACGTATCAAAAATTTTCCCCAGATCGTAAAGTTTATCAGGGGATACTTTTTGGACTTACGATAAATTTCTCCCATTGTTCTGAATGAAATAATTGCTCCCCTGCCACGGTTGCTTTCATCACGGGGGAAGCTTTTGAGCGTTAACAAAAAATTGTCCCTCTAAATTATATCTTCCTAAATACGACTAAAGTATATTTATTTCACGGAATGTCCATTTGTAAATACGATCGATGACAGTAGTCAAATTGGCGACAAAAAGAAGTTGCAAAATAATAACAGAAACTGGACTTCATATTAGTTAGAATGAAAAATACATTTTGAGTTTCAGATACGTTTCAAAGAGCCTATTCAAAGGTAAATAGGCCTACATGTAGTGAATGATGCAGTGTACGATCTCGTGAGAATGAAAATCGATGCTGATCATCAGCAAACAACGCTGCTTGGACAGGTTCCAACTAGGTTTGCTAAAGTAAACACCGAATCAATCCACGTTCTCTATGCTGAAAACCACTGGATTGCATCCGTTTACATCGGAAATGAGGTTTTTTTCGCTGACAGCTTGGAGGAAACATTTCGGAATATGTGTGAATTCAAATAAAGCCACTATAATGCATCTGAGCAGTCCTGTGACAATTAGAAAGCTCTTTCGGTCTTTAAGTAGCTAGGCTTACTTGAGTAACTTTAAGTTTGAACTTAAATCTTTAAATTAAAAAAATTTTAACTTAAAACTTTTGTAAAGGAAGTCCTTAAACTTTAATACACAAAATCAATAGCAGCAATTACCAACACGAACCCAATAAATGTAAGGAAATGAAACGAATAAAGTGATGCCATGCGAATTAAAATATATAAAAGTTAAAAAAAATCTAACCAACACAGCTTTGTGTCATTTAGCACAGTTTAATTTATTCGGTAGCATTGAAGGGGGAAAATTTTTCGTTTACACTCAAATATTTGCCGCCATGATGAAATCGTCCGTCGTAAGGGAAGAATAATTTCAGTCAGAATGAGGAAAATTTCTCGTACGTCCGAAAAGCATTCCCCCCTATCGTAAAGTTTATGAGGAGATATATTTTAGAGGGATACTTTATTTCGTCACACCGGCACTCGTGCACAGAACAGGACATTATGTAGTCTTTGTGCTACACGCGATCCTTAAAATAAAATAAAAACACAAAAAACATTTGCAGCCTACTATAATATTGCCTACATTTAGCGTAAGAATTTCGAAATACACAATTAGAGACACATGTACACCGTAACAAGCCAGTATACACACGACAGTAACACGGTTCAATATTGATCGCTTTTTAAATGTTCAGCTACAAATACAAGTAAATAGTGGAATCATTGGTTAATGTTTGGCCGAGTAACAATCGTATGTTTGCGTATGTTTTTTTAAGCACGGTAGGCCTATACATCAAAACAGCTTAGGCTCTTCGATATGAAGTCTCTTTTGATTTGATTAAAATTGGTTGACATTTGACCGAGTTACAGTCGTATTTTTGGTCATTTTGTGTAAACACTCCACATCAATTGCCCTACTACTTAAATTGCTATTAACATATATTATAATAGCCTATTCTACTGTACGATATGAGAGCTCTATTGATTTAATATTCTTGGCATCTTCGACAAATCAGAGCTAAAACATCATACAATCCATGGTGAGGTGTCAGGACTCGGGAAGTTTATCAGAAATTATTCTCGAGGAGAGATCGCGAACAGTTTAAATTTTTTCCAGAATAACCATATCTCCGATCATGCCAGAATTATTGTATTTTAACTAATATGTGCTCAAGCCCATCATAGTCAAGTCTAACCTCGGTTGTTGGTCACTAGTCGAGTCAGAGAGGTCTAGTTGGAGTTTCTTGAAGGCGACCTGACAGCCCCAGTCGATGTGGCGAGCCTTGTGCACGATGGCGAACGCTCCGCTGCCGATCCGCTCTCCAATCTTCAGCTTGTCGTACGGTACGATGACGTCAGGCAGCGGCCTGTTTCGGGGTGCAGCTACTGCTGTCATTGTTGTGAGCTGTGCCCGACGAGCTTTCGTATTTGATTGTGAACGTAGGTTACGACAATACCTTCAAAGTCGTCATTTATGGCTCAACAATTTCGACGCAGCAAACCGCTTTACCTCGCTGATCCGAATATCCCGGGTTACCTGATAGTCCATTGCAATATTTCTTCGCCGCGGCCATAGTTACTGCGGTCCGCAACATGAGTTTCTCTCATTTTGTTTCACAACAGCACTAGGCTGCGTGATTCAAAGATCAATCTTTCAAGAACATGCCATATAAATATGTATCACCGTATTATCTTTTTGACAATACTGAGCACCACCACATGCAAACATGTGTGTGATTAGTATTACTACTACTATAATTACTTAAGCAGCCCGAGAAACAAAGAAGTGGCTTGCAGCCCAAAGCTCCCCGGGCGAGTCTTTAAAGAGGCGACTAAAGAAAGGAGGATTTTTCTGTGCCGGTTCTCTTCAATGGAACTGGACTGTACATTATACAGGTAATCTTTGTGTAACACAGTCTCTAGGCTATCAACCAATCAACTATAATTACTACTAGTAGGAACACAACATATTATTGTTGTTTCTACAGCTACTCCTATTCTGTTATCCACCTTAGGCTACCATCAATAAGGGCATAAATGAAACCGGTGTCAGTGGCATCGGAATGCGTCAGGATTGACACCGACGGCACCGTGTTGCGTGTAGGCCTATCGGTGTCACCGGCGGATACCGGTGACACCGGTGGATACCGGTGACACCACTGGCCGCGCCAAACTGCCATATTTGTGGCGGTGATGCAGATCATCGATATTGTTAAAACGAATTTTTCGCTGGCACCGCACGCAAACAAACTCTCTCATTTATTTTCTGTATTCCCTGGTAACATATCCTGTAGGGTATCGGTCTTCTCTATTCTAATGATGACATTATCGCAGTAGTTATCTGAGTAGCCCTAAAATTGGAATTAAAATTTTTTGGAAAATATTAAACATTCTACATAATAATTCTGTTGAAACAGCGCTTAGGCAATAGGCTCCATTGCGAGGGGACCTGCGAGAGAAAAGGGTAGCGTTCCCCATAACTTGCAAAAACAAATGGGTCTCCCTCAGTTGATTCAGTTTTCTATAATTATTTCTGTGTAATCCAAAACCAAAGTGACCCAAAATGTGTCGGTGGGGTGGAGAGAGGCATGAGACGAGAACGGTCAACAAATTTCTTAGGTAGACTAGAAAAATGTGGGGGTGGGCAGGAAATCCGCTGTTCCGACGTTGCTCCACCACTTTCCACCTTCTCTCCAGATCAACTCTAATAACGTTATGGTTTGAAGCTTGAGGTAGGCTTATTAACTATAGTCAATAATTATTATT
>JAQIWG010006914.1:0-12831 GCA_034695025.1 Chamaedrilus cognettii
GATATTAAGTTACATCATCGTGATAAGGTTTTCGGATAGAGCAACAATTTGATTTCCATTTTTTTATAGTTCCACTAGTTCCTTTTTTACAATTTAACCGCTGTCTAGAATCCATGCAGCAGAACGACATGTAGGCCACATGTCTGCGTCTAACCATGCTGCTGAATACAACGACATTGTGTGCGTGTCCACCCACTTACAGCGATAGGCTATCTGCGCAGATTGTCTGAGTACGATCAGCATACAATCTATGGTCTAAAGATTTTTTGTTATGCTTATTCTCTAAATATAGCCTACATTAGGCCGACATTAGAATTATGTAAATCTAGTGATTAAGCAATGAAGACTTTGTTTGAAATCAAATTAAATAACGCACGATCGCTGAGCTCGGATTAGTTTGCAAGCAGTTTGTCAATGTAAGATTGTTGGACCAGGGGCGCATAGAACTGCGTCTTTTTTGGTTCAGATTGGTGTCTTTCTGCTTGTCTACAACTGTCAAGCTACAACAGTGGAAGTGCTTGTTTTCCAGTGAATTTGTACATCCATTATATCAATCGTACCTGCATATAGGCTAATTAATAATATAAACATATTGAGGAATTTATAAGTTGAAGGTCTGCCCGATAATATTATGTAGGTGCAGACTTCAAAGCAATGGTATTTACTCCGTAGTCATATCCCTTATTTTGTTTTACAACAAAAATGACGGATAATCATTTTAAAGGGTGTAACGTGACTTTTACAAGAGAAAAATCTGAAATTGCATTAGCCTAAATTTTCAAGATCTCACTAATAATAACTTGGTGCGCGCTCTTTTCTCTGTAGACGTGTGACCAAGATTTGATAGGGATATACGTGGTCTGCCTGCGGCTGCTTAAAACAAACAAGGAATGCAGCGCACCACAAAAAGTCAGTTAATCACCCTCTAGACTTTTTCAAAATTGTTGAACAAAAATGATATATCTTCGAAGTTAATTAGAAACAGAGGCATTAGTATATTTGATCAGCGCAAATTGACCATTATAGCTACATCATGCATCTTTGTTTCACACAAGCAATAATTATAGTACAACAACTAACAGTGCTGATATTGTTCTAACTCATGCGTTGCATAGGCCCAGTGTCCAGCGTATGTGGATAATACATCTTCACAATTTCGTTCCTTCTTTGCTGTTGGTTTGAATCAGCAACTTGTACTTAATGTAAGCAACTGTTTTCTTAATCATACCGCGCCTTGGCTAATAGCTGTGAGAATTTTAGGTAAAGGTCTTTTGTAAACGTGTGCGAACCTTATAGAATTTAAATACTTTTATTTTTTAAATACTTTTTTAAAGTTATTTGTTACTGTTGTTTTGATGCGTGATGCACCATTCGTCGCCTTATTCTTGATCCTGTTCTTGACCCTGTTCTTGACCCTGTTCTTGATCCTGTTCTTGATCTTCTTTCTGACTCTTTACTGACTCTGTTCATTACCGTCGCTATGGTCCACTCAGGCTTCAGATTCACGCCTCCGTGTCAGGTCTTAAATTCTTATTTTTAGCATGGAAATATACCAATTTGTGCGATGATAAATCGATTTTGTGCAGCAAAACCTTTCCGTCAGAATGTCTAATCGTAAAACTTGAGATTGAAAGAAAAAGTCAAATAGATTGTTCAGTTATTTGTGACAAGAAAATGCGAGTTGTAAGTTCTCCCCTCGCTCGTGGTCATTGGTCATAGTTTTTGCTCCTCCTTTTCTGGTCGTGGACCCTTTTGGAATTGTTTAAAAAAAGAACGTATACCGCTAATAGAACGTCGAATGAAGACCTGCCCTGTACCGCCCTCAGATGGTGTTCACGGCGACCAAGGCGCGCAAGGACCAGCCTGGCGCCCTCTCCACCCCCGAACCCATCCAGGCAAGTGACTCCTGCTGCACCCCGGACGTGTTTGGCATCATCATGTCGATCTTCATGCAGGACGGGCCTTTCCTCGTCCTCAGACTGCTGCTCATCTTCAAGTACGAGGTGTCCTCGCACACCAACTGGTTCTTCACCTGCAAGAACACACTTGTCTGCATGCTGCTCCTCTACAGGCCAGTCACTAGACTCTTGCTGCTCCTCTACAGGCCAGTCACTAGACACTTCTGCCGTTTACAAGCCAGTCACTAAGTCACTAGACATTTGCTCCTTCTCTGTCGTCCAGTCACAAAACACTTACTGGTTCTTCATAGGCCAGTCACTAGATACTTGCTCCTAAGGATCTTTACTGAAAGGTGATGGAGATTGTGTGGCGTCCAGGCTGGTAGTAATTGTGTGCAGGCTGGTAGTTATTGATTGAGGACTGATGGTGATTGTGTACAGGCTGGTGGTGATCCAGCTGCAGCGCTATCACCTGCTTAAGCATGCAGAGACTGACGTCATCACAGTTCACGAGAGCAGCTCTCGCGCACGACTCATCCTCGCCTCGGGCACCACCGACCAGTTCTACAACTACTCCACCAAGGTAGCGCTACACCACTACACCACTACACCACTACACCGCTACACCACTACACCACTACACCACTACACCACTACACCACTACACCACCAACCAGTACTACAACTACTCCACCAAGGTAGTACTACGCCACTACACCACCAACAAGGTCTACAACTACTGCAGCAAGGTATGCACCAGCGACTATCAACTGGTGCAGTGGGGTGCAACACCTTTCCCTTTAAGGGGGCTACAGCAAAAAAAATACTCCACCAAGGTATGCACTGCGCCACTTCATGACCAATTACAACTAGTCCTCCAAGGTATGCAGTACGCACTGCATGACTACATCGCCGACCACTAACTACTCCACCAGTGTAGACACTACATCACTATAACATGCGCAGATCAAGTCTTCAACTATACTACTACATCTGCTCTGCTGAAACTGCTCAAATTATATGAACAGAAATCTCCCGCTCATTTTGTGACCCAAGGAACCGATAGATTTCTGTTTTTTTGTGACACTATCATTGTTTTGCATTTATTTTCCCACCTATTGTGCGTGACCCAACAGGTGACGTTGCGCGAGGCGTGTGGCGACCCCAACGAGCTGGACATCACGTACGTCGTCAAGCGCCACATGAGCCTGCCCCCCGAGCCCTCCGCCGCTGACGCGGACAGCATCGACGACGTCCGCACTCTCTACGCCTCCGACGCCGGCTTTCTCCTCCCCTCGCTGGGCGGCGACACCCTCGCGCCCCCCGGAGGGGGGGACGCGGAGCTGAGGGGGAGCCGGCGCCCCTCAAGGGTTATTTACCCTCCCGAGGCGGTCAGGTGAGATATGGCTGGAAGAACTTTTGAAGGCTTGGCGCAAGAGACTTTTAAAATTTCAAACTTTGCATGGGTTTCCTGTTAGAGAAAATGTTAGTTAGCTAAATGTTCATTTCATCGCACATGGTAAAGACTGCAAGAGCTGGGTTTTTATGGTAAAATGCCCTTCCTAACACCAATCAAATAAACTATTAACTGACAAAGGGCTATCAGCTAGTGACACTTATGTATCAAACAGCTTTACTGAAGAACCTGCGACGCATGGATTCAAAGTCACCGGCATCAAGACTTGAATCCAGATCTTTGGGACTCGCGTCAGACGCCTTAGCCACTACCCCACAGCGCCTCACTGTAGCGTAGTGGTACCTATACGCTATAATTATTTATCAGAATCTAAGCTAGAGTCGTGTCACGCAGGTTGGCAGGGTTCAGCCGCGTGGAGAGCGACACTGCGGAGATGGAGCGTCAGATGGTCGGGAGTCGCGTCTACTCGGTGGAGACCGGGTCGGAGAACAGCGTCGAGCGCACCCTCAATCTCGTGCAGCTGGCGCGCCGCGGAGCCAAGCTGAGAAAGAAGAAGGATAAGACGGAACGCCTCACGCTATCCAACGCGCTCACCAAGTCGATCCACGCGATGAACTCCGCGCTGGGGGTGACCATAAGCCAGCACTTCGGCAACAATGTTGCGTCCACGGCGGGGGGCGGGGCGGGGGGCACGCACAATAGCGCGGGGACGGGAGGGGGGACGCTCAAACCGACGTCACCGCGGCCGCGCGGGGGCAACGCTGTGGGGGCTGCGGAGAAGGTCAACTGATCCCGGGTGAATGATCTCGTTAATGGATGTCAACTGATATAGCTGTCAATTGACTACATGGCCAACTGACTACATAGTAAATTGACCACACTTCTAAGTTCCAACTGACCGCTGATGGAAGGAAGTCTATAGCAGATTTTTGTGCGTAATTGCCTCAGCAGAGGGTGTTTTTGTGCTCAGAAGCAGTTCAACTGGCCCTGTGTTATGTGCTGATGCTTGTGCCATGAACTAGGGCCCGTCGACCCGGAGGGTCAAGCTGACATTGTGGGTTGACAACTTGAAGGTCTTGGGAATTGTTGCCATCGGACGTAAGTTGATGAACGTCGATAAACTAATGGGAGTGAAAGGCCGTTTGTGAAGAGAATCTGGTATTTTGGCCTTGAAGACGAATCGCTTAACTTTAAAACTTAGAACATATTGCTTGAGAAGCTTCTCCACTCAAAGACTCGTCGAGTTACTATGCAATGAACTGCATCGTGAACATGTGTTTGAAGAGGACAATGATTATTGAGTAATTTATTCTCAAGTTTTTTGCTTGGTTTTTTTACCTTAATCGGTTAAGGTTTTCTTGTTTGTTGAACAGAGTTGTTTTTTGTTTGGACACCTGAAGGTGTTGACTGGTAGCGTGACGTGTTACAAACCATTCCAGATTTGGTCCACTTGTGAATCCAACGCATGTTTACATTGATTTGCAAGTTGTTTTTGAGTGTATTGTACCATATTGTCTGACCACTAAATGTCACCGCCAAGAACGGCATTGCTTTGAGAACAATCTAGTTTTATGCACTGAAGCAAAGAACGGACGGATTTTCGGTTCAAATGCTGCAGAAGAGATCGTAGTTGTCCGAATAGTCAAAGTTTGCAGTCACATCAGAATTTTTGTGCTTAGATTTTAATGATTATGGGCTGTTAGCTCTGACTGCGTTAGCTATATGGCACAACTAGTAGAACAATCGTAATAAAAATTGAAAGACTTTGGTTACACCTTTATGCAAAAACTTTGTCGGGACAGAGATAATCCAAATTGACCAAGTTTCCCTTTAAAACGATCTGATATTAAATGAGAATAAACGAGATAAAGAAATCTTGGAGCAGATCTAGAAATAAATGGAGGAATGATACGATTATAAACTACAAACAATCACTGTCAAAGGTAACATGGTTTGCACTACGCATGTTAAGTGTCCACATACGTTGATCCCCTAACACGCCTTAGTACATCCCATATATAAGTTAATTATCATTGAAATTTTTTTATAATTGTATTCAAGTGAAAAGCAGAGTTTCTATAAGGGCAGAATTCATTCCGAGTGAGTTTTCGTTCTTGTTGCATGGTGAACCCTTTCGGTGTATCTGTGTTGTAGCAGAAAGCTACACGCCCAGGCTTGAATAGCAGGTCCTGTATATGCAGCTCCTGTTGAGAACATGAGGCGAAACTGAGTCCGCAACTAGTTTTCTTCTAATCTGTAACACAGATGATAAAATCCATTAAAATCGTCATGAGCCTACAGCAATAATATCTGTGATGCTAGTTAGGTTGACGTTATTAGCCTACAGATTCGCTTACATTTTGTGCGATTATTACCCATTCAAGCTACCTATATCTACTGTACATTGCAAAATGTAATATTATCTGCCTTGGCCATTGGCACAATGATCAACTAGAGCAGAAACAGCAGGATGATAACGAATACTATCTCAACAGTTCTGCGCATAATTTATTATTGAACAATTCATAAAAACATCGTCGACATTGTAGAGAAGGTTTGTTCGGTCCAGGTTATTGCTAGTAGGCTAGCGGTGCAATGTGACCCACAACTTCAAGGAATGTAGCCTAGATAGTAGAATAATGAGGAAAAATTATACAAGATATTATGCAATGAATAAAGCTTGAATTTTGAGTTCGACTCGCCGGCCTAGTTTGACACTAGCCTCAAACCAAACATAGGAGACCTACTGTAAGACCAACATGTGGATAAATGGTTTTGTGTAGTAGATGAACATGCCTGTACCTCAGCGAGACCCTCAAGTCGTCTATAGGCTGTCAGGCTGATACACGTAAACCTTCGCAGCAGCGAGCTCTTGTGACCCGGTACAAGCAGACGCGTCAGTCCCTGAAGCAAGTCTGTCCTCCTCCATCCACGTGCTCTCAGCGCCCCCTGTAGGGTGTACATCGTCACGAGCTGCCGTGTCCTCTTTGTCCTCATCCTGTGTTTGTTCAAATGGATCGGTTACATTTGACGTGTATTGATCTGATGATTGAATGTTGTTAGTGGAATTGTCGACCTTTCTCGCCATTTGTGGAAAGTCGACATAAGTGTGGATCCAGCCGTGTGTATCTGAAGCGAATGATGTCCGTCCTTCTGCCCCTATCTGTATCTGTCCTTCTGCCCCTGTCTGTATCTGTTTTTCTATCTCCCTGAATGCCTTGAGATCTGACGCAGCCAGCGACGTGTGCTGCGCAGAAAATCGTGATGCCTCCTGCGACACCAATGTCTTGCACCCTTCGACCCTCGCTTCGCCCATGTATTCGGACGACATTATTGTATGTCTGTCATCTTCAACATTTGCAACAGTTTCCTCCAGAAATTGCATCAGATCATAGCCCGCGTCGTTGTTGATATATTCACACATTGCATCTACCTCAGTAGCGCACGTTCCAAGCGTAGCAAGGTTCCCTGGTGATACCCTAAGACCCTCGGATGTTCCCTGTTGTGCAAGGAACCATCCAGCGCAAGGAAGGAATTGCGTTATCTGAGTCAGCGCCGCCGCGTCGCATCCAACGGGCGCGGCGACCAGCAACACGGGCATGACGCGAGGAAACAACTGTGACGTCATCTGGCGGAAATTTGAATTCGAATTTCGCAGCAATTCGCGTAGAAACGCTTCTGGGAGCTGATACAGTGCCTTGCTGCCCACATCGGATATTTGTGCTAGTTGTGGACTCTCATCAAAGATACCCTCGTAGCATGCATCAGGCTGTAGGTGTGGAGGAGCAGCCTGTAGCGTGTTCAAGATCTCCGCTTGGCCAGGAAGACTTTGCAGAAGAGCCTGCGTGTCGTGTGCACTGCTGACGCTATCAAAAGAAATACAATGCTGTACCTTTTCGATAAAATTAACGGACGTTTCTGTCAAACCTTGCTCATTGGCAACCAATGATCCTTGATTAATAACAGTATCAACCTCACTGCACGACAATTCATAATCGTCAATAATTGATTCGACGTCTGTACTAGTTTGGTGTCGACAAACTGGTTCTACCTCACAATTAGACGGGTTGGCTTGACTGATGGTTGCATTCATCTGTTCACACTCTGGATTAAACTGTCCCAGCATGCTCCGCAGCTGCGCGATGTATTGCACGGCCTGGCGCAGCGTCTTCGCCTTGGACAGCTTGCCGTGCCTCCTCCTCGCCGGGCCCTCGGGTGGCAGAGACCCGCGTAGGCTCGCTGATCCCTCAGGAGGCAGGAACCCGCGCAGGCGCACGAACGCCCTGTTGACCGCCTCCACGCGGCGTCTCTCCCGAGCGTTCCGCCTGTTGACGCTCTCCCGGCGCCTCACTACGGCCGCGGGGCCTTCCCCTTGCCTGCCCCCGTCAGCAGAGCGCGCCCCCCCGGGGAGCTCCGAGCCGAGGTCAGCGCTGAGCGAGGCTTGGTAGCGCGAGGCAGTGGCGGCGATAGTGGAGGAGCGCTTGGAGGTCCAGCGAGTGAGGCGCTGGAGCACGCCGAGGGAAGGGGGAGGGGGAGAAGCCTGCAGGGTGATGACGTGGCGCTGGCACAATGGGTCGCTTGTGGGAGTCGCTTGTATGAAGATTGCATGAGAGGTAGGGTTGATGGGAGGCTGGCATGGAGCTTGCATGGTGATTGAGTGAGGGATCGCTTGCATGAAGAGATGCTTGCATACAATATGTAGTCGCGCTGTGGTAATGGCGTCAATGGGAGGTTTGCACAGTGCACACTACAAGATTTGAAGTTAGATTAGTCTACATGACTTTTATGCTAACTCCTCGAGCCATCTATTGTTTTCAATGATAGCTTATAATTGCTAGTTAAATAACGCTTCGGAAGAATTATCATTCTAAAGCCTGAAAATACGAACAAAATCAATTTTCCGTGTGAATCTTATATGCCCATACCACCATGGACCAACAAATTAGCCCGTGACGCTCGTGGTGAAAATCTAAATCAGACTTCAACGATCCTGTCTACATTTCAATGCGACGACGCTATTGTGGCTTATACCCAATCAGCAATCACGCTCATTCGTATACCAGCCTACATCGTACGTGTACATGTAGGCCTGTAGGGCCATGCAGGGTCTATGCTACTAGTCAGCTCTAATTTATCTGATACAACGTTGCTTGACTGAGAAAAGTGAGCCTATAGGTCAGAGACCGTCAGACAAAATACATTTAGAATGTCACGAAAGGATAAAAAATTTAAATCAGCAAGCTTGTAAAGAAGCGTCGGTAATGGCTCCGTCTATGATTTACGAAACAGCACTGGTTGCACTCATAGACTTGGCTGCACAATATAGCTTGCTATGGAATGATCACGCTGTTCACCACACATTTAATCTGAGCGTACAGGCCTATTCACGATGCTACAGTCGGCTATACCAAAATTCTATGTTAGTCTCGCATCATTTAAAAGTGAATTCTGCAGTCATGCTAGGCCTATCGTATAAGCGACTAGGCCTATACGCTGCAATAGGCTAAATCGCTTTAATCGGGCAGGCCTATGATACGAGGCACACGTGTGCATGCCTGAGGTGCGTAGTCTAGTCGTCACGGCCTACATAGCCTATAACAGTATGTAGGCCGCTCATTAGCAATAGTCAGCACCTGCACGTACATGTATGTATGTATGTATATTGCACTTTTAACGCACCAAGAATATGCCATGCAAACGGAGATGGAAAAACATCATTTGCTTGAATCGTAGGTGCGGAAATGCAGGCGCACACTGAGAGGCTAGGTTTCAATGCCTATGCCATATGGTCTATATAGGCTTACTCGATTGCCTGTAAAATGTAGGTCCATGTAAAGATTTTTGCATTTTCTTCTCCTTTCTCCTCTCGAACCATTAAATAATAAAGATTCGCAAATTACGTTGTATGGTTCGGCCACGACGCCTGGAAGTCTGATGACTTTTCGAAACGATGACAATCATTATTTTATTAGGAGAGCTGTGCGTTGTGATGATTATGGCGTCAACAGCGGGCGGCGACGTTTGATGGAGCGCGCTCCGTTTAGCCGACGATTAATTCGCAGCTCCTTAAGAACTGTTACCTAGCACGAGAATGATTACTGCCCCATTTAGACGCTATCATTGCGACGTTTTGCTCGCGGCGCGTCGCTGACAATGACCCGGGTGCAATGTGATCAGTTCATTTCATGCAGCGAGCGTTGTAACAATACGTGGCGAGCCGCCGTCACGCCGCTAAGAGATACAACGGGTGTTATGGATGGATCGCGCCCAATGCCCTCTGTCGTGTGGGTTTAGCAGACAAAGATCGTACACGGCGTGGTGTCAGCGCTTTCTGGCCGAGCGGTGGTTTATTAGCATCGTTGGGATAAATTAACTGACGCGATTAATCAGATGGCGATCTGAACTAAAGGCCAACGACAGCGGTGGCCGTTCAATTGCCAGTCTTGCAGACTTTTGTAATACATGCATGAAAGGTGTAATGCATTTTAAAATGTCCTACACCTTTGTAACAAAATTTAACAAAATTTCAAATGAGGACAAAATACAGAAGAGTTAAATGGCGTTCAAAATAACGAAAACCAGCCCGGAGAGAATGATGAAAAATTAAATAAATTGTAATGGACCAAAATGCCACAGTACGATTGCTATCACAACCCAACGTTGCTCAAGCAGACATATAGCCCTCAACATCAAAATTGAATCAACCCCTACCCTTAGTCTATTCCAACGATATAAAATTTTGTTGAAGAATTTTTTTTTATTAGTCCTAATTAAAGCACGCACACCACACGCTTTGTTGTTACAGTAGGGCCTATAGGCCAATGTATCTTGGAAACTACTCTTAATAGGTCTAAGCTAATTTGAAGAGTTTGGAGACATAATGGTCAACAGCACAATAATAATTAAGTACCATACCCCTTCGGCCAACGCTGTTCACGACAAGTAGCCTACACAAGAATGTAATTTCGTACTTTGGTACATTTGTGTGTGGTCACACTAAAGTGAACTGTATTTAAAATCGAATTATTTATAAAAATCGAAAAGTAAACAAATAAGAAAACAATAGGCGGTCTAACTGTCAAACGCCTAACATCAATAACTTTCGTACTTTGTAGTGTTTCTACTTATACCTAGTCATTATTTTAGGTGAGCGATCATATTGGTGAGTAGATCAGGGTACCAGTAAACTTATCAGAGAACGGTAATAACAGTTATATTACTGTCATAAATATAATAGTATCCGAATGAAAAGCCAGAGAGTACGTAGATCTATGCTTCCAGATAAACGTTTCTCACATTTTATTTGACTCAAATCTCCAAGCAATCGTCAGAAAACAGGATGGGAAACAATTTAAAGCCGCACCTGGAGAACGCGGAGAAGACCGGAGTATGCAACCTTTCCAATCAAGGCCTTTCCGAGGTAATACCAACGATCATGCAGATTTTAAACAAAGACCATTCTGTGAACATTTAGCAGTTTAGAGTTTTATCTGTTTCTAAATACGTAGACTATGCTATTTTGATCAGATTTTGATAATGCTGTTCTGCATTGATAAACGACGCACTGTAAAACGAAGTGGTCTTATTGAATAATTTTAATTCTTGAGCGTGGTGAAATTGAACTCATTTCTTGAAGTTAGTAACTTTAAATGAAATTTGAGAGAAAATTAAGGGATGCTGTGCTTTTTTTGTGTAAAAAGTGACTAAGTGGACGGAAGCAGGGACCCTTTCTAGATGTATTGTATTATTCACGCATGTAGTTTGTTGTCTAGGTGCCGGAGGGGCTTCAGAAGCTGACCTCTAATCTTCGCACACTCAACCTTTCAGACAACAAGATCACCTCCATTCCTGCCTACATCGGCAACTTTCGCCAGCTCAAGATGCTCAACATATCAAACAATCAGATTGGTGGGTATCTGGGTCACTGTGTGCTTGTTCTCTGATCTGATCATTAATTTCCAGTAATTGGACGCGTTTGTAATCTGGTGCAAAATATATGATTTATGATTTCAAAATCAGCTGTGTGTCTCATCGTACACGAGCGCCTAACAAGCCAGTTGCCGAGCATAAACATGATATGATATCATTGCATATTAGCAATGTCAATTTTTATTTTATTTTTCTGTGCCTAGATGTATCTGAGCCTTTTTAATGGGCCTAGATGCCAGAAATAGTTTGACATGAAATTAAATTGCAAATTATCGTTCACCTGATCCATTGTTGTGTTGAGTTCTGCTTGAAGAGATTGTTTAATTGCCGATTGGCCCAACCTCCTCTCTAAATAAAATAAGTCTCCTATGTCGTCCCTGGCCGCTGAAACGGACTCTAAACTCATTATTATTACAATTGTTAAATATGACAAGACTCTTAATATTCAAAAGACAAGCATCTGACATTTTGATTTTGAGTGGGAATACTAGTTGCATTGCACAGCACACACAGCCACACATTGCACTGTGCACTGTGTCCAGGCGCCTTGCCTGCAGAGCTGGGCTCGCTGCCCAAGCTTGAGACCCTCCACGCCGCCCACAACCGCCTCAGCGCCCTGCCGCCCTCCCTTGACGCTCTGCGCAGCCTGCGCGAGGTCTCCCTCGCCCACAACCAGCTCAAGACCTTCCCACTCGCCCTCTGTCGCCTGCCCCAGCTCAACGTTCTTGACCTCTCACACAACAAGCTCTCGGAGGTGCCTCCAGGCATCAACCAGCTCAATGTTGTTGAGCTCAACCTCAACCAAAACCAGGTGGGTGCGGGGTTGCGCGTGTGGCATCACTGGGGTGTTGTGATCTGGATCTAATCTATGTTGTTTGGGGGTACTACATAGGGGTAGTTTATATACTGTTTTAATGAGCCAAAGGGTGGTTGTTTTGTTCTAAGTAAATGTATAGGTTTCATACTGGAGGCTGTGTAGAACTAAGGCAGCTTAAAGGTTGTATGAAACACTTGAGTGCGGTGGATGTGGTCTAGAACCTGGATTGTAGCAATCAGCTGAGTGAGTGAGTTTGTGGGAGACACTGACGTTGTAACCACAGGATGCAGAGGGTAGTGCACTTTTGCTAAGTTTGGATCTGTCTGTGGTCGATTGTGAAGATTTTATTTTTTGGCGCATGTTACAAATGGGTAAGTTGAATTCATGCTCAATCAATCGTAAGGTTTTGAAAGTTTGATTTCTTTACAAGTACATTCAGCTGGGCTTGAGTTGTGATTTTCTCTATGCTGTGGGTTGTTCACGGGTTTATTTGTGCTGCACAGATAAGTCGATTGAGCGAGTCGATAGGGACCTGTCCAAATCTGCGCGTGCTGCGCCTGGAGGAGAACTGCCTCGACCTGACGGCCTTCACCCCCACCCTGCTGCGCAACTCCCACATCTCCTTGCTCGCCGTCGATGGAAACGTCTTCGACCAGAAGGCTTTCAGGTACGACGTTCACTCTAGTGCTGCTAGGCCAAGGAGATTGTGTCTGCTCTAGTGCTAGCATGGCCAAGGAGATTGTGTCTGCTCTAGTGCTAGCATGGCCAAG
>JAQIWG010006915.1:0-12829 GCA_034695025.1 Chamaedrilus cognettii
TGGCACGCTGCCATTACATGGCACGCTGCCATTACATGGCACGCTGCCATTACATGGCACGCTGCCATTACATGGCATGCTGGTTACATGAAAGAATCTGCAGAAATTACCGAACCGTGAATGCCATTTCATACGATGATCATTTTTCTTCTTCATCTTTCAGTCTGTTGCAGACAAAAATTTGTATTCCGCAATAAGCTGTACACTGTCGTGTCATTTCAACCTTCGTCTCGTTGGATACGCGGCCAAAATTAGATGGGAGGTGATTAATGTTAGAAAATTATGCAATATCCCAATTTCTGTGCAGGAGTTTGAATCCGGCCGGCAGCTTTAAGACAGCCTCGTGGCTGGAGCGAATAGTGGTCATTGGTCTCAGGAGACAGCCACAGCAAGTGATACTCTCTGTTTCTGGTATGTCTGCCCCTGCTTCAGTCATCATATTAGTATCTGTTTCATTACATTCTTATGATATGATATTGTACTGAATTTGTGTTTCAATAATTTAAATATTCGGCAGTATTATCGGAAGGCTCCCATCAGTAAATATTTTTGCTCGTTTTCCCGGTGGCCCTTTCCTTCTAAAGTTTTTTTAAATTCATTTTCATTGACAGTTAGTCGTGTGGTTACATCTCTGTGGATTGCAATATAATTTAGAAAGTGGCTGGATGATAGCAGTTTTAAAAACTTTTTGACGATAAATTATATAGGCCTATCCGTTGGTTTGTTTAAGGTTGTAAGTATTTGGCAATAATATTGAACTATCTGGCACAACGTGGATTAAAGTGGCTTGTTTTCATCAATATGCCATGCATTGGCTGTATTCTTCTGAATTTAAAACATGAGCATACGATCATTATTTCAGTGTTAATGAAATCATCCATTATTCTAATGATGGTATGGTATCATATCGGTCACTTTGATGCGATTCTCTCAGGAGCGGACCCGGTATCGCTGGAGTCCCGGTACAACTCGGCGCAGGGAGTTCTTGTTATTCGCAATCCCGGCGTCAACATCGCTACCGACTTTGAGATATCTCTCGATTAAACGCGTGAACACATAGGCATTCCAAAGAGGGGTGGTTGATGTTATTTTCAACGAATGGGGTTGAAATCTAACACTTGCCGGTGTTTGGTTTTTGCACTGTATATGTTGCTCTGTTTTGAACTTGCCTGCCGTTGTTGAGTTCAAGATTGGAAATGAAGCAAATTTTAATCATCAATCCACTCGTATCAGTTTGAAAGTACGGCAGTCTGTGCAGAGAATACTTGAAGCCTGAAGGTTTTCAGAAAATTTATCAAAGACACGAGGCAAGGCATTAATGTTAACAAAATTGTCATTGTGGTCAGTGGTTCCTTTTGGGAAAAAGAATTATCTAACCCTTTGATGTGATAGAAAAAGTTTGACCCTTACAAGAAATATATACCTCTTGAAGTTCCCCGTTTGACACCTATTGGAAAAACATTATTTTAATTGTTGTTATATTTGTGAAAGAATTTTTTCTAGAAGCATGCTATGAATAATCTTCTGATTTTTAGTAATTTGACCTTCATTATGGCATAATATTTAACAATCAGTTATTTTGAGTGCTTCCTGTGCCAGTATTGCATTAAGGGATACAATTTGGCTTCAAACTCAAACATCTGTTTGCCTTTCTTTGTCGTATATCATTGTCGTTGTGTTCTGATGTAGACTGCGATGATACTAAGACTGGCCACGCAAATGTGCAAGGATAAGTTTAGCCCGGATAAAATACGCGTAGCGTTACGCCTGTTCATTCTAAAATAGGCGTAGTGCAATTGCTCTGTGTTTAATAACCACAAAGACCTATACCATAACCGTAGATTTTAAAGCGTAATGCTACAGCTGCACGTTTTAAATTAGGCTTGCAATTTTTATGTAGCCATCGATTTTGGCGTGCTACGCCCGCTAAACTTAACCCTGCAAGCGAGAGTTTATTGTTGAAACGGGAACAGTTTCAAGTTGTGATGTCGCTACAGTTGTTGAGCTATGAGCAATGTGTGCTGATTCGCATACTTGTTCCACTCGTGACTGATATTCTTATTCATGTACCGGTAACGTTGGAGTGACGTCATGAAAAATATGATTTTGATTGACATTGGTTTTGTATTTTGCTTTTTTCAACGCAAGGGCATGAAATGATCTAATTTTATCGTAATAATCAAATGCTACAAATATTTGTTCCCTAAGTTCTATTAAGATTCGTAAGTTTTGTGTTTATTACTCGTTGTTTGTTATTTCTTTATGTTCTATTTAACTTCTAGTATTGATTAGATTTGATCGTCAGGTCATCAGGTTTGTATCGTCAAGCTACATTTCATGCCCTTGCCGCGCTATGTTGGGTTCAATTTTGATATTGTAATAGTTGACTGCGAATAAATTTGCCGTTATTCGCTGTGCTACTGGACAATTGTTGTGTTTTTTGAAAAGAGTGTATTATCCTCGTTCACTTGCCTACAGTCAGTCAGTTGCCATTTCACTGACTGGCAACACCTAGCCAGCAATCATTTCACTTTATTTTATCGTGCCTATGTTTTGTGACGCTGCAGTGTAGCCTACACTTAATTAAGTGTAGGCACAGTTTAATGAGATTAAAACATTTGAGTGTAAGCTTTTAATTGTTTTATTACAGTAGGCCTGTGCAGCTGCAAAAGGCCATTAAAGGCACACGACAGGATTTTTCCGTGTACTGCAATAGCATTGCGTTCGTCAAAATAATAACTATTTTCGTTTATCCAAAATGCGTTTTATTGCTTTCAACAAACTTACTTAAGATTATCTGCAAAAGATGTCGGGATAGCCGGGTCTCTTATCGGTATTATAGTTTACAAGAGTCCACTGTAATTTTTCTAAAGTTGTGGTTTAACGAATAAAGTTATGATTGGTATAAAAACGAAACATTGACTCGATAGGCCTACATTAATCGTCCAAGAAATTATAATTGTAGTCTAGAATCCGGTGTGACAAAATTAAGCCCGCTCTTCTCAACAGTCAACACTAATGCCATAAAACCGTAGTTGTTTCGTATACTTCGATGCCCAACGCGGCTTTCAGCGCAGCGAATAGAACAACACGTTTGCGAGCGCTGTCTAAATGTTAACTCCACATGTGCGTCGAAAAAAGAGCGTATTATGGGGCTGCCTTTTGAGCTGTAGGCGTAGCCTAGGCCAAACTTCTGATGGCCTGCGAATTGAAAAGCTCTTATTAAATCGCTGGTGCGGAACCATTTTGTGTACTCACGCCTGCCATTGTGTTCGAGCCATTCCCACAAATAGTGTGAATGCTCAGAATAATCTTGGTTCTATGCCGATAGCGCAGCCCACTCCCTGGAGTGCAGGCCTATAGCCTATCTGCCAATAAGATTTTCTAAGCTTGACTGTGTAGTTATTATATCCTTGATACAACATCAACAGTTACGGATTGTAACCTAGCGGTCATAGCCTAAAAGTAACCACTATAGGATCTCAATAGGGGAACGATAATAATTAAATAGACATTGTTTAAGAACGAGTTACGCGATTCACGCTTGCTTAGTTTCAAGCAAGTAGCCCTAGGCCCCTGTGACCTAAACGACAGCCCGACGTTTTTATAGAACATTACAAGTAGGCTTTGTACACGCAAAGGGAAACTTGGATAGCCTATACAGCATACGACATTGTTTTGTGATGGGTGAGTACAGTGGAATATGGTGCAGTAGGCCTAATTAGAATATACATTCTCTACATACTCTGGACTATCGAATTGTGGCCTACCGCTAAGAAATTTAGCAAAAATAAACCTATATTATTACACGGCACGATAAGTTTGAATAATTGCAATTCGTTTATAATTGACCTAAGGCCGGTTGCCAGACTTCGATTTGAAATGCTATTATATTTTGTAGTCCGAATTAACCAATGAAAATATATGAAAGAATTGTATCGAATAATCTGATTGGTTAATTCGGACTACAAAATAAAATCTCACTTCAAATCGAAGTCTAGCAACCGGCCTCTAACAATTGTTGGCCTAAGCTTATATACTAAACATGAAAAAAATTTATTTACCGCCTTTGGTTGATTACTAATTCAGACTTGAGACTTGGAACTTGCGACTTAGCAACTTGCGACTTAGTGACTTGCGATTCAGCGACTTTGCACATTAAATTAGCATGACCCGTTTTTGGTGCAACACAAGTGCAGCATGCCTACATACATAATTATATCCTACATACTAAAGATGTAATGAATGTAACGATGTAATGATAATACGTAACATGTGCGCATCACATCGTTACATGTAACATGTAACGATGTAATGCGTGTAGTTGGCCTATTCACCAAGCTTTCTTGCTGTACGTTGTGTCGCAGCTCTCGACCTGACTCCAGCAGTGATCGGAATCATAGTCGGCCTGTCGCTCTGCATCTTCGCTCTCATCATCGTCCTCATCATCTTCTTCTGTCAGGGGTCAGGCGGGGGTCAGGGGCGCTCGGGGCGCTTCGGACTCTTCCAGTCCCACAGCGACGCGATCGATGGAGTGTATCGGGACGAATTGGACGCTAAGACTCTACAGTATCGACCGATCGGGTGAGTTGAACCTAGGGGCGCTAGGGGCGCTAGGGGCGCGGCGCCTGATAATGTAATACAAAAAACATCGAAAGTGTGGATGTTTTCCTTTAAAAAATTTAGCTGAATAGAATGCTATGCGAGAATCTTATTTGAGGTCTGTGTTTATGTCTTTATAATCCACTAACCCCCGAGTAAAAAACTGTGGATCCGAATGAGTTGTGTGGGTCTCATTTTAATGAGTGGGGTGTTCAACCAGCCCCCTGTGGCTTCGCCCGTGCAAGTTAAACCTACGCTATTATCAAGGGTCAAAAAATTCTCATAAAAAAGTAAGCACTGCTGTCCTGAAAAAAAGTGTGAAGCTTGAGCTACGAAAAGTTTGCGTAAATGTATGCCCTACCTAATTTGAAAAATGTTCAATATCACGCATTTGATTTAAAACTGCTTAATTTTTGTTTAAGCTGCATATGATGGCGCACTGCCTATACGCAAAATACCAGTAGTCATAAATTTGACATTTTCAACGGCGCGATTGAGCACATTATTTGTAATTTCCAACTTTATGATTAAATTCAGGACAGCGTTCATGCGCATTCGCCTAATTTAAATTTGCTAAATTATCTTGCAGGAATGCGAAATATATGTCTCAGATGGAAGCTGCGCAGCAGAACTTGATTTGGAGGTAAAACGCTGTATTCAATTAATTAAAGAAGGTTTTTTTGTATGAAAAGCAAATCGACCTAAATTTAGGTAAAATTTTGAACTGTATGTTTTCGTCGTGTTCATTTGGACCTATTGCATGTATGATGCACGATAGCAGCTGTTTTGAGGTTTGAGCTTCACAAGAATGCAATTTTGGGTAGAGCTAACCTCTGACTGTATCAACCTTTAACTATTCAATAATAATATTATGGATCTCTCTAATGTGCTAGTTAGCAGTTAGGTTGACATTATGTTTGCCTGCAAATGTCTTCGTGCCTGCTTTTATTGTAGAATGCTGAGCTTCTTAACTATATGTTAAATACATTGTATGTTACTGTTGTTTATTATAGCCAAGGCAGTCAAGCCTTCCCCGTTAACCCTGCACCGAGGAGAATGTATCTACCGGAAATAAACACAGATAATTTGATGAGGTGAAGTTTTAGTTAGTGAATATTTAGTTCAATTAAATGCTATTGTAATACTGCTGAGTCAATCAGCCATGAAGTAGACTAAATACTGCAATGTTTCGTATTCTAACGGCTGAAAGCAAACAATGCAAATATTTCTCTTTTTTCACACAGCTGGTCTTTTCTAATTCTTCGAATTAGAACAAAAAACCAATTAGCTCGAGTGTCAACTAACATTGGAACTCAGTGTAAATTGTAGCTTAAGCTCCACGTTAGCATTGCATCAAATGCGCATGCATGTAACCGTGTGAATAACTTAGACAACAGCGTAGTTGACGAACACACTCGGCTGCGACTTTCATTAAGACTCCAAAGAATGCGACCATTTGATTTTTTTTCCACGTCAATGTGTTTCAGGACGAGCGGGATAGCAACGGTGCAAGACTCGATGCAGGGTCAGCAGTACGGAGCGAACATAGCGCAGTATGGCGGACAACGCGTCTTCACCGAGGATATTTACCTGCCGAACTCTCCTCAACCCCGGTCTGTTTGGCCCTCAAACTTTTGTCCTAAAACACTCGCCAGGCGCAGTGGTAAAGTGGAAAGCAAGAGGTGGGGGGTCCCATGAAATAAAATAAAAGCGTCTGATAAGTTGTTATGGAAAAATAAATGCTTTTCTTTGCCATTTTTAGGAGTGCGTAACTCCTAGTCGGATATTTGAGCAGCTTTGTGGCTCTGATGCTCTGAGCGGCTCTGAGCGGCTCTGAGCGGCTCTGCAGAGCGGCTCTGCAGAGCGGCTCTGTAGAGCTGCTCTAAGCGGCTCTGAGAGGCTCTGTCATGCAGATCCCTTAACACGGCCTATGCTAAGTAAGTTAGCCTACTGTAAATGTCAATGATTTTGGTCTTTCGTTTGTGGAACAGGATCCCAATATTATTGAAAGTGCCGGGTCTCAGATTTGATATGCCGGGTCCCTAATATGAGGTGCCGAGTCTGAGATCCGGCGGGACCCGGCCAACTTAAACTTAACAAGCGTCGGACGCTGGTCCAGACACTTGGGTTCGAGTCCCGGCGCCGGCAACTATAAAACCATAGCGTTACAGGCCCTTCAGCAAGGCTGGCGTAAGGAAGGGCATCCGGCCCTAAAAACCCAGCTTCAGCAGTCTTCACCAGGGCACAAAACGTCTAAACAATTGTGTAGCCTGAGCTGTATTTTCAGTTAGTTAATCTTGAATTGTGTTGTTGTAGATATTTCGAAAATCGAGGATTGGATTCGTCTAGGTAAGCTCAATGTTAATAAAAACAGTAAAGTGTAAGCTTGGGATTATTATATTATAAGTATTATTATATTATAAGCTTGAGATTTATAAAACATTAATGCTGTAAAAGTTACTTTGGTTTATTATAAATTCTTGGCAGCTAAAATAACTATTAAAAATAAAGGCAAAAATTATTTATTTAGCTTGATTGATTTAATGGTTTACATAGAAATCTAATATTATAGGTTGCAATTTAGCTTGCTTATATGTGTTTTTTATTTTGAGCACCGATGGTTTTGATTTCAGTTCCGATGAAGAAGAAGTTGAAAGAAGGTAAAATATTGTTTATTTATGTGCAAAGATTGTGATTTTTCAATTGTTTAGCAACATACAAGAAATGTCTGAATAAGGTAGAGTGAAATCAAATAATTATTTTGTTATGCGCTCTTCATCAAGGCCTACTGCAGGACTATATAAATTATATACATCGCGCTACTTTTGAGAAAAGGCAAGTTTGTAGAAAAATAAATATCATCCACTGTTGTCTGTCATTTCTATGGACAACCAGGCCAGTGTCTATGGACAACCAGGCCAATGTCTATCGATTTGCAGGCTTACAATATGTACAAGTCGCGCGTGGCCACTATTCAGGAATTTATACATTAGTTTTATATCAGAACAACACCACAGAAAAGATGTAACAAGCGGAAAGATATTCATTGTTTGATTTCTTCAGAGTGGCGCGCTACACCCGCACCACCGCCTATCAACCCCCTGCCGTCCTCGCCCTCCCCATGCTCATGCAGGCTCCCGCGCCCCAGCCCGCCCCCGCGCCCCCAACGGGCCCCACCTCCTTCTTCCCGCAGGCCCGTCACAGAGCGACCGTCTACGAAATGCAGGAGCTCAAAGGGGCAGACTTATCGGAGGGAATCCACCCCCATGGGTCCACAGATGTGCGCGCGCAAGTGGGAGGTCCCTCTCTGTGCGAGCAACGCGCCCAGCCTGTCATCAGGGGGACGACTGAGGCGAGGGTTCAAGTGGGGGGACAGCAGCAGACGGGGTGCGCTAACTGTCAGGGGTGCGGCGGCGGTGGTGGAGCAGTCTTGCACAGCAGTGCGACGGAGGCAAGGATGCAGGTAAGACATATTTTAGTGCGCAGGTGAAGGCGAGTGGTGCAGTCGTATATGCAAATGCTCGGTAATGAAGTGGACCTGCTATTAAATCCCTAAAATCTCTTCGCATGCAGTTCCAATAAAGATAGAACCGAATAAAATGTATTGTTAAGAATGTGCTCGTGCAGTTGTATATTTTGTTTAAATTTAGCTCTAGATGCATGTAAATTTTCCTTAAAACGCCCTGGATGCTTGAGTGTATATTTTCCTTAAAACATGGACCCTAATGTTTAAGGGCATATTTTCCTTAAGACATGGACCTGGATGCTTGAGGGTATATTTTTCTTAAAACATGGACCTGGATGCTTAAGTGTAAATTTTCCTTCAAACATTCCCTGGCCGCAGGTGCAGAGAGCAGGCGCAGGCTGCGCAAGCTGTCAGCTGCACGGCGGTGCGGCGGTCACCACGGCTGCCATGATCCACGCGCAGCCCGTATACGCAGCGCAGAGGGGCGGGGGGTGCAACGCATGCCAGGTCCACGGGAGGCAGCAGGGGGGACAGGCAAGGAAGGGCGGGGGGTGCGCCAAGTGTCAGGTCTACGCGATGCGCAGCGGCGAATAAGAAAAGGAAGAAGATACAGAAGTGAATCTCACGAATTGAGGGCAGGGGTGATAAACCGTTTTCCAAAGGGCACTTCGAGCCTTTCGTCATAATGCCCATTGGCGTACGGTACTTGCATTTGTAGCTGCAACTGGGTCTACGTACATAGCCTAGCTGAGTAATTTTTTTAAAGTTGGTGAATGTTGCTATTAATAGCAATTGCTATTAGTATATATTGACTATATATAGCATATATGCATTGTCTTGTATAGTAGGCTCAATAGAAAAGAAAGGTAGCCCTACTATACAATGAAAGGGCACATTTACATAATCATTGCCCCTCTTGACCTCCCCGGAAATGGCAAGGGGGCGATTGTCCTGTCCCCTGCCCCCCTCTTTCGGCGCCTCTGGTAAATGTATATATGTAGTTCGACTATCGTCGCATGCCGTAATGAAGGGAATGAACGAAATGAAACGATGCGGCATCACGGGTTCGACTACCAAAGTTCAGAGACGTCCTATTTATCGCAAATACATTCATTGGAGAGTAAAGAAAGTGGACTAGCAATTCAACAAACTGTGGTACCTTTGTAAGATAATTAATGCTCTCATGGACGAATGCAAAAATACATGTTCTTTGAACATTCCAAGCGTCATCGTATGATAGTGACATTTTTCTCGCGTCTCCGTTTCAAGCAAACAATCGTAGGCATCACCTCGACAAATTTGTCGTGCTTTACAAGTGCAGTATAAATACGTTATGACATTAAGTCACCCTTCTTAGTATAGAAAACCGGCACCATGTTCCTTGTAGGCTGGCAATGATGAATGTAACAGCCTGCACACGTAAATCTGTGCCGCTAAACTCTCCTGACGTTTGAAGCGACCTTGAAATCAGAGCGATTTTTTGACTAGCTGCCTTCACGAGAGGTTGAATAACTGGACTGCAGTAACTGACCACATAACATTTTTCTCCACTTTCGAGCAGTGCCTGGCGTAGTCATTCCTGTTAGGATAATCCTCACAAAGACAGAAACTCTAAACCGCACGGCCACTGCTGCAATAGACCTAGTTAGGTTACTCGGCGATATCTTGCTCAAGTAGACACTGTGTTTCTGGGCTTCGGTTCACAAGCATCTGAATGACCGTAGCGTGACATCGCTTTACAAAGTTAGACGAAGTTTTTACAAGAGGACACTTGAGTGATGAGCCTGTTTTGAAATGTTATTGTCAACCATAAGCGTGCATTCTGTGGAGGTTCTGGTGGACTGGAAGACCCCCCCTCCCCCTTATTTACAAACAACTGTCTAGGCTGCTGTTTCTAAACTGACACTGTTATGGAACATAAACAACATGACAACATAAACAACATGACAACATGACAACATGACAACATAAACAACATGACAACATGACAACATAAACAACATGACAACATGACAACATAACATGACAACATGACAACATGACAACATAACATGACAACATGACAACATGACAACATAAACAACATGACATGACAACATAAACAACATGACAACATGACAACATAAACAACATGACAACATGACAACCATAAACAGACTAGCCGACTTACACGTATGTCCTGTGGAAGTTCTGGTGGGTTGGAGGCTTGGCCCTCTCTCCCCAATATTTCGAAACAATAGTGTTTTGAGTCCCCGATATTTGAGCGTGTGTAATATAGGCTTACATACGTCATGACCATTCGATTTTTGTCCCGCTTTATTTTCGACCATCTCTTTTAATTTTTTTCGAACCCCTCAGGGTTGAGAACAGATTGACGCCAATATTCACAACGCTAATGTATCTCTAGGCCATCTCGAATTGGTGAACATTTGGGGCCAGGATATACGTTTTTTAGCTCAGTCGTAGAATGACACATGGACAGCCGGCACTTCTGAGATACTTGTTGCTGAGATGGCAGACGACTGGAAATACCATCTTGTCTAGGGCACGCAAGCGTGCAGTATAAAGACTTAGTCACATGTAAACCTTGGAAACAAAACCTCTGCAAAATCTAACAGCCAAAATGGCATGGCGTAACTCTGAGCTGAAAGTGGTGGTGACAAACTGGCATGGCCATAAGGGACGTGATTTGAAGCGTCTAAAAATACATAAAATACCTTTTTTTCGTGGGCCGTTGTCTTGTTTCAGCCGTCAAGCGCGCAGCCGTTTTTAAAAACGTTTGAAAGAGACGTCGCTGCAGACGGAGTTTAGTGACACTGAACAGCTGCAGCGGATTCATGCAAGTAGCCCGCGCGACACAAGCCAAAGCCCTGCGGTTCAAGTGCACGAGCTTAGTTCGACAGAACTCTCCGATCCGCTCACTTTGCGATAATCGATCGCGTCGACATCATCCACTCGAGTTTGTGTATACGCCACTAGAAAGTGTGAGCGCGCATTAAGCTAAAGTTTATGACAATATTTCGGTTAAATGCAGGGAAAAGGGCGATGTAACAGTTTATCAACGTTAAAGCAACGGTGCATCAACGGTAATCAACGGTGAATCGAAGCAAATCAACGGTAAATCAGCGGTAAATCAACGGTGAATTTACGATAAATCGATGATAAATCAATGGTCAATCAGCGGCGAATCAAAGCTAGATCAACGGCAAATCAACGGTAGATTAACGGCTAATCAACGGAGTATAAGTTCACAACCACAAAATACACCGCACCTTAATGTTCACTACAACAAAAAACATCACATCACGGTAAAAAAAATCCGTGCACAGGAAAATATCCCATCCACAAGAATGTCGCATCCAAAAGAAAATATCACATTCACAAGAAGATCCACCAAAAACATCACAACTAGGCTTAATTAAGGAAAGATCACAACCGTGCACAGGAATTACACAATAAACATCACATCCACAAAAAGCAAGAAAACTTCAGGAACTATATACCGCCAAGAAGTTTTGTACGTCCACACGAAACATAAAGTTGTTTGTTCCGGGTCTCATAATACGTGCGCGGTCCTATATTTCAGGCGCGGGTCTCAAATTTGAGGTTGCGAGTCTGAGATACGAGGGACCCCCCCCCCTCCCCCACTATAACCACTGTACTGTTAACAAGTTTAATTGAACACAACTTATATTCTAAAATACGGTATCTATATAATTTGGAATCCCGGTAACTCTAACTTATACGGATGAAGATAAGAACAACGTTGCAGAAAGTACTTAGGCACATTACTATAGTGAAGGTGACACAACCTACGAAAGATGATGTAGCGCGGCTTCTATGCACGTAGTCCTAAGTGTGATACTATTGATTATATAGGCCTATATTCTTATAGGCCTTTTCCACCCCGCATAATCGTGACTAAATTGTGCTTGCGTAGCCCAGACGTCTTGCAATGGCTTTGATTATTTTCAATTCAAAGCAATTGTAACGCGCTAAGCACCACTTCAGCAATACAATAGGCCTATATTTGTCAGTAAAGTAGGCTTGATAAAATGCAAATTTGTCTCTTTCATCTACATAAAAATACTTTTGAGACGAGTAGGCCGACACGAGTTTGTGACGATATCAGGAATGCCATAGGCCTGAATAACAGTTATGAAAGAGTGTCTCATTTAGCAGTTAGACGCTTTAAGTGGGCCATGCATTCGCAGAGGTCATCCATTCGCCGGTGGAAATGCTAATTTTGAGTTTCAAGTCCATAAACCAGGCGAATCTAAAACTCTTGTCTCTGAAACTATAAAGGGCCTACGTCTGCTGCATGATTGAACGCTCGAGACAGCTTGAAAAAGTGTTGCAATGTATAATAGACTCTATACATGTAGGCTAACTCCGTAGTCCACTCTACCTCAAACCGGGAGTAACCACAACGTCGACAAACAGCAACCAATCAGAAATTGCGATTCAGATACAGCCGCGCTCTGTTGCCACCAGTGGCGGCGCGCTAATGGGGCTAGGGGGGGCAAATGCCCCCCTTAAAATTTTAAGGGGGGGCACTGTCTTGACCCTTGATTATTGGATTTGCTCCCCTTCAAATTAGACTTAAGTCTAATTTGAAGGGGAGCTTAAGTCTAATACACTTAAAATACACTTAAAATACACTTAAAATACACTTAAAATACACTTAACATGACAGAATTGATTAGCGCATTTTGCGTCATGTTGGTTAAGATGGTTAAGAATCGGACACAAAAGTCCGTC
>JAQIWG010006916.1:0-12828 GCA_034695025.1 Chamaedrilus cognettii
GGGGGGGGGGGGCGCGGATTCAGAATTAAGGTAAATTCGTTGTCCTATTCTAGCACGAATTTGGTACAGTAGGCCTTGCGCCCTTAGCCAAGGATTGGTATGGGTTTGTATTTAGGCTATCAATGTAGGCTACAAGCACAAGTTCGCAACTTACCAAAGTAAAAATAATTTAGGGTCTACATGAGGGCCTATTCTTGTACTGCAATAATTGCAATAATACAATGTCGGTGTTTAATTTAATATGTCTGTCTAAAAATTAGGCCTAGTGTTTGTGGGCACTGTAAAGTGCACAAAATTGTCCCCCACCCCTCGAGTCTCCTAGCATGTGGTGCGTCGTTAATTATCATTCCGTACATGTACGTAGAGGAAACTACCAACTTGACTAAAATTCCCTTTGACCAGGAGGTGGGGGGGAAGATTTTATAGCCTAGGCCAATTTATTGTCAGTCTTATGACTGGCTAACTACATGACATTGTAGACGGCGATTAGCTTACTCCTCTCACTTTCGAAACCTCTCCGGCGCCATTGTGCTGCATCAGGACTATGCTATAGGCTCATAGGCCTACCAGTAAACAAACTGCTTAGAATTAGGGTTAGTTATTATCAGTGTTGGGCCTAGCATTCTTTCTCATTATCTTGGTAACAATGCAAATCAGCAGTTAAAATATTGCTGTGGCAGTGGGCTTTTGCTATGACGTCAATTGGCAAAGATAGATAAATCTAGGCACAAGGTAAGACATATATATGCCAACTTTGTCGCTGATTATCACTAACTTTGTCACTAATTATCACTAATTTTGTCGAAACTAAATTTTATAATTGCTAATATCAATATTTGAACAGAAACATTTTATACTAGGCAGCATTAAAAACTAATAGTTCATGCCTAAAGCCAAAGTTCTATCCCAGAATTTAGTATAATAATAAGGTCACCCGATTTCTGACTGCTCAACGGATCTGATCTATGACAAAATTAATGTCATTTAATTTTCAGCAAAAAATAAATAAACAAGGCCCCCTAGCGATTGACCGGCGGCCAGGTCAGGCAGAGTTGCAGTTATCGAGAATTAGGGCTCGAGAAGTAGAACGGGCCCCCGCGGCCTGACCTTTGACCTGCCTAGATGTATATTTAATATAATATCATTTTACATTTTAGAATTAAATCATAATTAATGTGCAATGATGGAGCGTGCGCCTAAGTAGTGTCGCAGGATTCTAATGACGTGTGTGTCCGCAGCCCGCTGCGCGTGACCATTCTCACCGGAGGGGGGGGGGAGGGGCAGGAATTTTGGCAGGGGGGCAGACGTTTTATTAGAGAGCAGGGGGCAAACAGCATCGGCTACTGTTAACTTTTTTGAGAGCAGGGGGGGCAGAGGCTCTCACAGGGGGGCACTTCCCCCTCTGCCACCATGCTGGCGGCCTGGTGCGCCTACGATATAGCCTAGGGGCTATATGATATAGGCCTGACTGCCAAAGTGCAATGGCCAATAGCCTAATGAGCCTAGATGAGTAGGATGGCCTAGAGGTGCCATCACAGCAGAGTGTAGGTTCAATAAATACTTATGTGCTTCTATATGGCTCGGCCTAGATGAGACCTAGGCCTGCCGGTAAATTACCGTGCTGGTACCGTATCCGTGACAGTTGTGCATCTTCCACCAAGTGTGTATTTCTCAATTAGTAGTGCTGCTATATTACAGCAACAACAATTTTGCAAAATGAGAGCATTGAGTCAAAATTTAGAATTTTGGTCTGTTCTATACGACACGCGCTAATGTTAAGTTTACGTGTGTAGTTACACGCGTCGAGGAGTTACAGTTTAGGTTTTTACGCGTTTCTCAGTGCGTTTCTTTTAGGTGAACTAAATTCTGTTTGAATTGACTCAGGCTGGATTGTTCAGTTGGCCTGTTTATTATTTGCACTCAGACGCAGCTGTTCGCACTAACGAATTAGCGCAAAGGTCAGATGTCGGGGAAGAGACCTTCCCCGATGGCCGGGCCGCCCCGGACATCGTCCGGGACCGGCCCGATCCAGGTGGGGTACTATCAGATGGAAAGGACTATCGGCAAGGGAAGCTTTGCTGTCGTCAAGCTGGCTACGCACATCGTCACTAAGAGCAAGGTAGGATTCTATATAGTAAGCCTAATTAACCGCTCGTTTTCAAAGTAGGGGTCTTCTTCTTTCTTCTTTAAGTTCTTTCTCGTCAATCAGGTACTGGTACCCAAGTCGTTCGTCTCCATTGTGCTTGAAGGGCAGAGGCCAGAAGCAGTATGGTTGCTGATGTGAACACGCGTCATGACTTCTTCACTTCTGCACGACCCTATTACGCAGTTTGATGGTGCCTCAGCAGATCGACTCTAGTCTGACAGTTTTTTCTGCTCATTGTATACGAGGGAGCCATGAATTCGTAACCTTTTCCTTCCTACGCCTTTCTGCAGTTCGAGCGCCCGTGACCTCGCCAGATGGGCCAGAGCCCCAGTGTTTTCAGCAGAGGGGCAGCGTGCGCATCGCTTGGTACCCCAAAAATTTTAAAGGTGACATTAATATATACAATTCAGAATGGAACCTTCTCAATTATTTACAGTATTGCTTGGAAATGTGCAAGTAGCTATTGGACAGGGATCATGTTGAGGGCTTTGTGATTGAACTTTTGAATGGGCTACGTGCACTGGACTGCAAGCCGATTCTTTGTTCCCGACTTGCAGGGAGTCTAAGGAATACCACAAGCTTAGAAATTGTCTGGTTGGCAATTCCAGTTAATAGCGAGCAAGTGTTAAATTGGCATCAGAGACCTTCTGAGGGCATTGACAACTTTAAAATCCTTGCATTAGGGCTCTGAGTATAAGCCATTTGCTTTTATTGTACTTTGCAGTTAAATTTGTTTGTTTGATTTAGCTTATTTCTCTTTTGAAATTTCAATGTTTTTTATCTATTCACTGTATCCGATAGATACCATCTGCTTGCTTTAAATATTTAAAATTTAAACATGTTTCCGATGGGTGCACAGAGTTTCCGTTGCTCGCAGATTGTAAGGGCTAACGATGCGGCGTGATGGAGGTTTTTTGCTATACTTTTCGTGTACCAATGTTGCATTTTTTTGTTGTGTCGTAGCTCATTCACAGCAGTATTGCTGAGTGTTTAAGCAGGTTATGATACGTGTACACGCTGAATTATGTATTGTTCGAAAATATAAATATAAAATATATAGCCCGGGCTAGCGCTCTAGCTAATATTGCTATTGGTCCAGGGTTCATATGTGCTTTCAATTTTCTTAAGTTTGCTCAGGCCATTGCTAGTGGAATCTGTGAAAGATTGATGGCCCAGTTGTATCAGCGGAGCTTTAATACTCAGAAATATGGCCTACTTCTGTTGAACTGAACAATGAAGAAGCAGCACACTTTTGATATCTAATTGTTGGTTGCTAAATCCTATATCCGGAGGGCCTGGGAGGTTATTCTTGGTAGACATTTTATAAACACCTTGTCGAATGCAGGACGACGAGTATTTAGGCTATGCATTATTTGATGATTACCGCAGCATTTCATTTTGCTTGTATGTGAAGAGGAGTTCTAAATGAGATAGTCAAACAATTTTTTAGAAAAATGTAAGAATTAGAGATCCGGTACTGGTATTGTACTGGAGTCTATCCTGATGATTGCTTTCTGACTTATTTGTCAAATTACGTCATCGACAACAATCGCTATTGTTTCATAAATATTACACGCAGCTAATATATTGAAAGTTTATGTGAAAACTTGAGAAGTTCTATATTGCGGGTAATTATCAAAAACACTATCCATTGTGGATATGACATTGTAAGGCTTTTGCAAACTCGTATTGTATTAGCGCTAACTTTTTCTGCAAGTTGTGCTAAAGTTTCTCTGGACGGAAACCTGCTAGTCACTACCTGAAATTAACCATGACCCGTGGAAAAGAATCCATTTAGTTAATAAAAATATTTTTTTGTCATCCTCTTCCATGCATTTCACATGCATTCATAATTAAGATTTTTTTATGTTTAGCTATGTTCCGGTACAGAATACAGATCTAATATTACGTTTGTATGTTTGGATGTACACACCACGGCCGTGGGTTGGTTGAATCAAACCGCACAATATCAATCATTGAAGTGTGTGCCCTGTAAATCTACACTCTCCTGGCAGCCCGCTAGCGAGTGCGCCCTGAAGTGGTCAGCCAATGCTGAGCCCTCTCACGGCATTATTGCTGTCTTAACAGTGTTATAAAGTGTACACTGCTTTTGTTAAAATGTTCATTTTCTCGGGCAGGGTCTGGCTGATGTTCAAGTGGTGTTTAAAGGGATCGTTGAACTACACCGTGGCTCAAAAGTAAAGGAACCAATGAATTTCTTCAATAACTACGGAACGCAATAAGCGTTCTGAATTATATTTTTACCGCATTAACTTGGATCATTGCTTCATATTTCTGTCAATTTTCGTTGAATTTTATCAAGCGGTTTAAAAGATACGAGTAGGCAAAGTTGACGTACAATAAAACTCGTCAACCAAGCTGGGAAACTGCTTAATTGCTGTTTGCACCTCTTGTGCAAGCCAATTATTGTTCACGCTGCTGTCTATCTTTGTGAAAACTACAGAACGTTCAAATTTGTCAAACTTTTTAGTTATTCCATGCTTCAGGTGTTTGACGTTGATTTTTTCCGACGCGTTTTCGTAACAAGCATTATGATGCTAAATTTTGATAATTGACAGCGCGCCACTTTGACGCCCAGCGCTCTGTGTCACTCTTCCACGCTCTTCAATCGTTTCACGTGCATGTTGAAACCAAATCTTGTTGAAACATGAAGTGTACATTCCTGGATTGCCAACAATTATTGAATTTTAATATAAAAGAGATTGTTACCACAAAATTGTTGATGCAAAGAGCAATTAAGCAGTTTCCCAGCTTGGTTGACGTGTTTTTTGTAGGTCAACTTTGACTACTCGTATCTTTTAAACCGTTCGATGAAAATTGACAGAAATATGAAACAATAATTCAAGTTAATATAGTAAAAATTTTAATTGAGAACGCTTTTTGTGTTTCGTAGTTATTGAAGAAATTCACTGGTTCCTTTACTTTTGAGCCACGGTGTACAGTCCACATGTAAGTGAATTAGCTCAGACGCCAGAGGCAGATCTCAGCTTTTACAGTCTACAGCAGGGCCGTTGGCTGGGGGCTTTGGAGGTTGAAGCCTACAGCACACAGGGCGTGTCCTACTTTGACACAGAGTGAGCCATTGTTTTACACAACGTGCGTTCTACTGTGTATTTTGACACAGCGTGCGTCCTATTTTGACACAGCGCGTGTCATATTGTGACACTGCGAGAGTGCTATTTTGACACGCCGTGCGTTCTATTTTGACACGCCGTGTGTCCTATTTTGACACAGTGTGCGTCCTATTTTGACACGCCGTGCATTCTAGTTTGACACAGAGCATGTCCTATTCAGTCGTAGTATGTATACTAGATACTTAAGGATGATCTGTGCAGCTGTGCGAACACGGAGGCACAGAGTGCAACAACGAAGCACCGGAGAAACAACAAATGTCAAAAAATGGTACCGTACTGACGGAAAGCGCTGTATTTAGTAAACCTTGTACGCGCGCGCCGTACAAGGCTTAGCTGTTTGCGCCATGAAAAATCAGCAGAACACGTGTTTGATTGTTTACATCCAATGGATAAACAATATTTTGTGAGAAAAATGACAGCTAAATCAATGAAATTCAGGCGTGCTAAATATTACTTAACATTGCAGCGATTTACTGACTTGTGCTGCTGCATTATTTTAACCTATTTGACTTTTACTTACCGTTTAACTTATTTGAATTTTACTTACCGTTTAACCTATTTGATTTTTACTTACCGTTTAACCAATTTGATTTTTACTTACCGTTTAACCTATTTGACTTTTACTTACCGTTTAACCAATTTGACTTTTACTTACCGTTTAACCTATTTGACTTTTACTTACCGTTTAACCTATTTGACTTTTACTTACCGTCCTTGTCGCATTACTTTTTTGAGTTCATAACTGATTTTTCTGTTTTGTGTTATGCTGTGCTGTCATTGAATTGACAAATAAAATACTTATGTACCTTCCAGTTGTTGGCCTAATCTAAGACTGATTGCAGATTTTGATTAAGGTCTAATCTTTGATGAACATTTTATCAAACTCTGCCGTATACATTGTATTGTTGCTTTGTTGGGCTTGATCTAAGCAATCTCAAGAAGTGTACGGTGTTTCTGGACTTCTTCTAACGACCTTCGTGAACAAACTAGGTTAATGGCTTCTCGTGTGTGATAAACTTTGCATGTTAAAAATTTTCATCATAAGTTTTTATTAGCCTCTTGTGGGCTGTTGAAGGATCTCGCATTTCGGATAAATTGCCGTCTTTGAAATACAGTACGCTTGTGGCTCTAAATTCTGTAGATTTATGCGTGGGATTCGTATCGTCGTAGAATTCAACGTATATTTATTTTTCATGATCCGATTTATTTTTTACAAACCTTTGAATAGTAAAGCTGTGTATATAACTAGATATGGGGTGATATTTGGTGTATGTATGGTCACATGGAACATGGAAACATGGAATGAGGCGGTAGAGAGCGATATGAAGGAGCGAGGCATGAATAGAGAGACGGCAAAGAATCGAGAGTTGTGGGGGAGTCTCATCGTGGGAACGTCCAACCTGTGTTGACACGGAAAAGCGGACATAAAACGTAAATGATGATGATGGTGATGATGGTCATTGGTCAGAGTTTCGTTTAGTCCTGAGAAAACATGCGTTGAGTTGCGCCTGCTGCTTCTGAAAGAGGCATAGTGCAACTGCTCAGCTTTAAAAAGCTGCGTAGGCCTACGACACCACCAGCCCACCATGATCTATTTTCATGCGTAATGTTCTGCCTGCCGTTTCAAATTAATCGTACTATTTGCAAATGCAAATAGATTATTTTGGGCGTACTAAGCCTACTAACCTTAGACCTGTGTAATTGTGTATGATGTGCCGGTATGTATTGTACAAACTACCGACCTTCATATGTCTACCATATACCATGTACATGTAGCATATAGATTTGTTGTTTCTTGATCTCTGCTGCAAAGAGGCAAGTTTCTTGTTTATCTATGCATATGATATAGAGAAACTTACGGCGTTTGGAGATTGCATTCATTCATCACACAAACCACCATTCGTGTTTCACGGCCCCGTGTGTCACACACTTGTGGTGAAATTGGTCATCCGAATTATATAGGAGTCACTTTGATGAAGACGATCACGTAACCAATCAGAGCGTGCGAACGCTGCTGTCAATCACACGATTTAGAAAAAACGGAGGCATGGCGGCCATTGTGTTTATTGATCGATTCAACTTTTCAAATATTTAGTGCATCAATCCAGGATGAACCTAGACGAGAAAACGGAATATACTGAAGTTCTCTTTGTATATTGCAATGTATGCCACTCAATACTGCTTGCGGGTTGATCCAAAAGCAAACAATAAACTGTTAACTAGATAGGCTGCATCTGCATCTGTGCGATGGTTTTGATAGGGTGATAGCCGGTAATAATGTTGTCATGACACCGGTGGCACGTGTGTATCACACGAAAGGTGGTTTGTGTAATGAATGGATGATGGTCACCTAATGCCTCTATACACATGTGCATTTATTAACAACGCGTCTGCTCTGCAGATCCCGTCTTCATGAGCATTATGAAACATTAATGCTTCAATAATAATGCATTAATGGAGGTATTGAGGAAAGTGGGAAAACAAAGACTATGATCGAAATGATAGTCAAAAGAAAGAAAAACTGACTTGGATATGTAATGAGAGGAGAGGGTTTGTTGAGAGAGGTGATGGAGGGAAGAATGGAGGGTAAGAGAGGACCGGGAAGGCCACGTACCGGAATGATAGACGACCTGCTTAAGAATGAATCGTAGGCGGATATGGAGAGAAGGGCTGAAGATCGGATAAGGTGGAATGTTTGGACACCAAAGACCTGCCATGTGGCAGAGCACTGAAGAGAGAATGTCATTGCTGTCCACAAACGAAGCCGTCTCGAGGGCGGTGGGTGTGGGACCTTGAGAGTAGAGTGCAGAGCTGTGGGACCTTGGTTTGCCAGGCCTCACGGTCCCTTAATCCACCCGTTGTGAACTCGCGCAGCCGACGCCGACTGCGATGCTCGGTAGCAAACGCAGCTGCACGCAGCGCTGTTGGCGGTGTTGCCATTTTTAGAATTTGTTTGAATTTGTGTCAAATAAAGGCCTATATAAAGATATATATTTGAAAATTCGTTTTTATATGTTTCATTAACTTTATAAATGAGCATAAACGTTATGTCATATACTAAACTAATCTAAACCTTACTTTAGAATCTAATCCTTCAAAAACGGGTCAAATATATCTTTAACCTATCCTAAACCCAATCCTAATCTAATCCTATCAACAAAGTCTAAAAAACAATATAAAACCTGAAATATTAGCTGTGTGTTATTTTCGTGATTTTGCCTCTCAGAAAATTTGCTGTGCACAAAATTTCTGCATTTAAAGGACTGCCCGTTATTATATCGATTCTGCAGCATTATTTTGGCGCATGCAATTTTTGCGAGTTTCGTCGATTGACGAAATTTGCATAAATGACATGCACACAAAAATTTCATGTTTTACACTTAATGGTGAGAAGTTACTAAGTCTTCAGTTGCGCTGGGGGTCTATGGTGTTGTTTCTCGGGCACGGTTCAGCTAGATATTGAACGTGTCCCGCGCTGGATAACGCTAACATTGAGGACTATTTGGGCTAATGTACATTTCTGGGGAGAGGACAGGCTTGGGGGCTCCGCATTGGTTCTGCCATGGCGTCTGATTGGCGGTGAAGGTCAGTCCTATGCTGCCTTGTCTGGGTTATTGCTTTTTAATATCCGGACTAGTTTCAGGATTTAAAAAGGCCTTGGGTGAAAAATATTGTTTTTTAGCATGGATAAACTGAGAATATTCTGCTATTGTGCATTGAATTAAATGAACTGAATCAAGTGCAGTGAGCTATGGTAAAGTTGTGAAGTCGGTATGCAGAGTTTACGGACTCTGCCAAGGGTGCCGAAGTGACTCAAAATCTTTTACCGCGGCCGGGGTTCGAACCGACTCTCTGCCACACTCGCAATCCGAAGTCCGCGACTTCGATCACTCGGCCACAACGCTTCGCCTATTAAGTGGTGAACCTGACACAGGTTCACCACTTACCGTTGGTTCACCGTTGGGAGGTCTCATCTCGCGACACACAACTCTGCTGTCGTTTTAAGCTGCATTATTTATGAACTTTTCAGCACAGCTGAGCTGCTGCAGCTGACAATTATCATCTAGGCCTTCTGCAGGCTGGGTTTACCTGCGTCTCAAGACTACCCACAAGATGCAGAGTAGTGAAACGACAGCTGTATTAAAATAAAAATTTTAATGCAAAAACACCTCATGTGGGCATTGCAATCGCAAATTTTTGTGAACTTGCTTTGCGGAAAAAAGTTTTTTGTGTTCTGCAGTTTGGAGGCCTCTTTGGAGCCCTCTGGGGTTCTTATGGCCCCGGTTGCAAAGCCCAGGGCCGTCGCTCTGTTGGCTGAGTTAATTTCTAATGGAATTAAAGAAGTACCTATCTGTAAGCAAGAATATGTTTTTTGTCCGTATATCAGTCTCGATAAATTAGCAGTTTTGAAGATTCTAAATTGGAGCACATAGGTCAGAAATGCTAAATTCAGATTATAGACGAGTTTGCAGCCCCCGATGTGGACCATAGGCCCTCCACATACATACAAAAAGGAAAAAAGCAACCAGGATCCGACGCACTCCTCGCAAGCTCTCCACAATGCTGGTGAGGGCTTCAAATATGTCACAAAGAGGGCCCCAGCAAAAGGAGCACCAAGGAAGTCTCCCTGAGATTTTATCAAAATTGGTCCTGAGGCCCCGAATACATTCTGGGACCTGAAAGGGAACCCTTAACGGGAATAGAGGGGTCTCAAAGGGGCTCCTGGGGCCGAGGAAGCTCCAGAGGGTACAAAAGTAGCCTGAATCTTCTAATGTTTAGTGGCCGCGGAGGGCCCCGCAGTGGCTCACAGCCCGAAGGCACCCTGCAGGGGCTCGCAGGGCCCGGAGAGGCTTCCGATACTTAGGTGTGCTGCCAAGGGCCCTTTAGAGAACACAAAAGCTATTAATTAACGATGCTGGCAAAGAGTGCAAATATTTTCAAGTGAGCCAATTTTGCTCCCAGGGATCCCTCCCAAGACCCTCCGAGTTTCTGTGATGCCTCTGGGAACCCTTTCTGAACCGGCATTCCCGGGTATGATAGGGCTGGTGGGATACCCCCGCTAGTATGTAATACATTGCGGTATAGTGACGGTACAGATTCGTCATAATACTAAGTAATTACTATTACTAATATGTCAATATTTGGAATTATATAACCGTTCCGCTGATGTGTTGCTAATTATTTGCTGATGTTAGTCACGAATTATTAATATCGATAGTTTGCCAAAGTCCTTCCGTGTGTCACGCCTTGAAGACTTTTTTTTCGAACACTTGCAGCTCGCTCGCAGCATTTACAACTGTACCCAAGGGGGAAGCGATGGGGTGCTGCAGGGAGGGAGGGTGTTTTTAAACATATGGGTTACCGGTAGTGTAATTCTGCATCTAGCAATTTGATGCAGTGAAGTGACGCAAATTTCTTTGCTTCTTAACCTGTGTGCGATTGAAAGTGTTAATTGTTAGAGCTCTGAGCGTGGCATGTTTGTGAGGAGATTGCGTTGTGTGCGGCTGCGCGCAGGTGGCGATCAAGATAATCGAGAAGAACCAGCTGGACAACGAGAACCTGCGCAAGATGCTTCAGGAGATCCAAGTGATGAAGCTGCTGCGGCACCCGCACATCATCAGGCTCTATCAGGTCTGTCAACGGCAAATACTGCCGGGAGTCTACGGCTGCCAGATTTCAGTTATTCAAATAAGGGAATTTTGTTCATCACAGATCTTAGTGTTTTTGTTGATGGATCTGCCTTTCTTTTTACTTTGATCGTTAAATTGCTATTAAAAATGCGATGAGCCTGCTTGATAATAAAATCCAGTTCTAGTATAATATGTCTTCAATGCACCTCTTAAATGACCTCATTCTTAATAAATTCAAAATTTTCAGAACATTGCGGTTTTCCACAGGTAAGTGATAGCAATTTAGGCATATGGGCCCAAATAAGGGACAACTGGCATCCCTTAAGGGACACGGGACAAATGGCCTGAAACAGGGACGTCCCTTAAATAAGAGAGGTCTGGCAACCATGCCGATGTCGCCACGATTTTTGCCCACTTGCAAAACTTGCCCCTACCCAGGTGGCAATTAATCAAAGGGTCATAGCATAAAAACTAGCCACCTGTGATTTGCATGTATCCTAATCATGGGAGAATGGACAACGAAGTTATAGCCGTTGAAGTTTGTAATGAAATAAAATCTACCTTTTGACTTTAGTCTCCTCCTATACGTAGTCGTACCAAAAACTGTCGCTTTGCGAAACCAGCGATCCGATTGGGAAACCAGTGATCCGATTGATGCCAAATTAGAATATTTGCTAGGGGAGGGTTGTGTCTCAATACATGCCAATTTTTAGACATTTGTGTCAAATTTTTTTTCATACATTGAGGCATCTTTGTAAAGTGTTGTAAATTTTGCATCAGAGGTTGCAATAGAAGAAAAGATTTAGCCGCGTTAACACATAAAAAATTGTATGTACATAATATTCAAGAAGATGCCAGCTGCCAACCCTGAAAGTTTCAGAGCATGTGATGAAATTTTGCAGGAGAATTCTGAAAAAAACCTGTCAGATTAGAGATTTTTGAGGGGGAGTCTTTATTTTTGGACACCGGTGCCAATCCCAATATTTTCTTTGAATAAATTGGACGAATTGGGTGTGTCGTCAGGCAGAGAAATTGCTTGTCTAGATAGGAAGTGACCCACATTGAAATGAGGCTGTATTCGATTGAGTTTTACTGGAATTTTTAGTTGTGTTTCCTTTATTAAATTAGGCAGTGAAATGTTTGATTTTGTTGCAAAAGATGCGTTTGCATTGGCGAGAATTGTATTGTTGCCATTACCTGAACGGGCAACTACTTGGAATGGCATTCTATAAAATGAAAAGGTTGCTGGCTGTTGTAACAAAAGTAGGTTAAAATTACCATATCGTATGTAAATATTCCTGATTACTAAGTAGGCTAATGCTTGAAGTAGCATTGTGCTAACGTTTTTATTAAGCTTCAGAATGCCTTAAAATTTATTTTGAAGCAAAGGAATGACAATTAATGCATTTATTGGTATGAAACTATAGAGAGTTTGTGGAGCTGAGTAACAGGCTTACATTCTATTGTCAATCATCATCGAAGTTCTACTAAGTTCAATATTCAATCTCAGCTTAGCAGTTACCCTTCATGATGTTGTGTACCGGTGGCTACTTTCATAAGTTCTAGGCTGTACTTTCTACATCCTATCTAGATGGTTCTGTGATGAGCTTCCCAGCCACAGAATTACAAGCCTAGAATGCGCATGCATTAGCTGCACAATAACGAAGAAAGAAGCATTTTTTTCTAAAAACGGAAGTTGGTTTGTATTATGGGTAATAGTTGTTAATTATTGTGATTGGATGTGGAAGGGTCATGACCCTGTCGGTCAATTGTTGACGGTTGGTAATTGGTTTGGCTTGCGGGCCAAGCCCCTCCCCCTTCATCCCCATATGTCCTTCATTCTACAGGCTGTAGTGACGGGCCTTGTTCCCAGCACAAATGTGGCAATGGCAGTTAC
>JAQIWG010006917.1:0-12827 GCA_034695025.1 Chamaedrilus cognettii
CAGAACCTTGTGTGTGACGAGCGCGACCTTGTACTCAATTCGCTGCTTGACGGGGAGCCAGTGCAGGTCCTTAAGCATAGGTACGTGCGGCAGAAGGAGAAGGGAAAAGAAGTGCTGCAGACTACACAAGTCTCGTCGTTTAACTCGCTGCGCCGGTGCTCATAATATCGGTACGTGATTTGGTGTTCCCAGATATCCTTTGCAAAAATTGGATGTTCATCTTAACGGAACAGGTTGAGAACCCCTGGCCTATACGGTGTCATGCATGGAGGCTGATGAAAGGTCAAGTTGCAAAAGGTGACCAACTCAAGACGACAAAACGTGAAAATAGCGATCTACTGTTCGACGTTTCTTATATTGTTCTTGTCGAAGACGCACGCACGGGCTTGCATTTGCTCTTATTTCTCTTGAGACAAATAGAATAAACAACAGTGAACAAATGGGGGATTAAAATTTGTGATTGGGACTAATTTCACCGGTTTAATAATCGAATTGATTGATCGAAACCGATTGAAAAAGATCAAAGAAAAAGGATTGAATTGAATTTGTTAATAATCTTCACTGTTACCGTTCTGAAGCGTATATGTACATGTAACTTTCAGCCGAGCATGCATCGGAGCATCTTTCAAACGGTCGCTGGTAGGTTTACACAGGCTGCATTAATTAATATAAATAATGCCTACTGAAAAAGTCCATGTACAATGGGTTTTTCAATGTCGTTCACAAAGTTAAATTTAGGGAAGATGGCGCTCCTGTGGGCGCTTGTCCGGTCCGGTGTATTTTGGTTTAATAAATCTGATTTTGTAAAAACGCATGAAAAAACGTACACTATATCGGTAGCCCTACGTGGCTTGGTGTTCCCCAATGGCATAGAATTATGTAGGCCCTATGTGAATTACATGATCCTGGTATTACTGTGTTTCAGTGGCGGCGATCCTGTGCTGTGTGCTATTGCATGACGTCATCGGGGCAGGCGACCCGGCAGCGGGGACGCCCATTGGCTGTGTGACCATTCCTGACGTCATGACGCAATGCTTGGCGTTCCATAGTGGCGCGCAGAGCTGGCAGGTACGGAGTGTGAATTTTTTGATGTCCTTCGTGGCATCTTCGGCATGCTAAACTAAAAAGCCATAGCCTCATTTTTTGACACAAAGTCTATTCCGTTAATGTTTATGATGAAGAGGTAATGATATGCAGAAGTCTATTCTATTGATGCTAATATTTTCAAACGGTTAGACGTTTAGCGCACTGTGGCCCTGGTGTGGACTGCAGGAGCTGGGTTTTTTAACGGCCGTATGCCCTTCCTGGTGCCAAGCTGAACAATAATTATCTGTCCTGGAGTTATGATCTACCAAAACTTGTGTGTTTAACAGCCTTGCTGAATGTCTACCACGCTACTGGCTTTACTGGCTGATCGCTAACGTAACTCCCTATGCTTTAATATTTTTCTTCTTCTGCGCACTGTGCAGGCTGCACAGAAAACCTGCATCAAAGAAGGCTCCCTATTGGTCACGCTGAACTCGGCCCAGAAAGAAGCGCTTGTTCGAGAGTATCTCAGCAAGACGGCCGGAAACATGGATCCCGACTTCAATGGATACGTGGTCTGGGTGGGAAGTCACACGGATATGAATGAGACCAGATGGGAGTGGGTGGATGGTCACCAGTTGGACGGTGAGATCGTGGGCTTGTATTTCTCTGATCCACTGTTAGGATATTTTGTTCATTTTCTCTTCCTAGTTCAGGGACCGTGTGTAGCGCAAATACAGTACAGTTTTGTACAAGAGAGCCGTCACAGAACCGCCCCCCTTTTTTGGTCTCATTTACATCTCGCCCGGGAAGCTCTGGGCTGCAAGCCAATTAATTGTTCCCCGGTTTGCAGGGGGTACTGTTATGATGAATATTATTATGCACCACGTAGCAAATAATTTTTAAACAACACGATGTTAAAATGATTATTCGAAGAATCATTAATTTTAGGATTCGAACTAATGCAGTGCACATAGTCATGCTCAAGATTTTGTCAATCACTGTGTTGAAACAATTGCTTGAATAAATTTTCACCTGGTCACGCCGTGGGTGACCACACGGAATGTTTGCGCCAACGTCGCCCTGGAATATTTTGCTTAAATCTAACCAAAAAAATTAGTCACGGATGATCTAAAAATCTAAAATCGGAATGCCATTATTTGTGTTCTATTGTATAAGCGTTATCAAATGTCATATTTGTTTCTGTGGGCTGCATGTGTTGAAGAAAGCGCGAATGCGAGCCTGAACTTCTCCATACCGCCCAAGGACTACCAGGACTGCGCAACAATTAACATAGCTGGGACTGGAGGCAATACAACCGTGGGCATGGAGGCGCGCCAGTGTCGCAGACCGCTGCACTTCATCTGCCAGAAATCCGGTAGGATTCTGTGTGCGACTTGTAACCAAGGAAATAGTTGGATTTTGAGAGAAATGAGTATCTGCTGATGATTGAAAGATGGGTTTCATAACTCTTTTGCTATGTTAGGCATACGCTTCTGTTACATTCTGTTTGCCTTCATGTCTTTTTTTTCACCATTTACCACTAAGTTCAGTGATTTGCGTTCTCTCTTCTAGATCTATAATTGTAATGATATTTTCATAAAAGTACGTGTAGACCTAGATTTTTTTTAATTTCTCGTCGTTGATATTTCTACTATATTTACTTGATGTTGTTTGTTGGTCAAGTTATATTCAATTCACATGTGTACAGTTCTAATTTATTTCATTACCCTAGTCGGATATTTTAGTAAAAATGCCCTTTGCGACTTAGCGACTGCGACTTTGCGACTTTGCTTAACAAAGCATCCACTCCAGCCTCCTCGACACGCAGCGAGCCTCGACGAGTGTGTCTGGCATGGCGCCATTTTGAAGCCTTTTTCATCATTTTTCTTCACTATAATGCAGCAAAACCAATGAGGTATTAAGCGGTTGAAAGGACCTTTATTTAATTACGATTCCCTCGTGCCAACTTTATTGTCGACAAATAAATGACTGCAGTTTTGTATTATCTTCTTGTTCAGAAGCACAATGGTGCAGCATTTTGTGGTATGTGCATTCACGCCAAACCAGTCGGTCTGTTTTTTTGTTTTCTTACACACAAGCACGATCTTCTAATATCAATGATTTAATTGTTGCAAGAATAATACATTTGAATACTATATGATCACAGTGGCGCCTCTAGCGGGGGGTGCTAATAAGACCAGCTTCACGAGATGTCAGATCGGGCCCTATCCAGGCATAACGATCGAGGACCAGTGTTACTGTGTGTATGGAAACGACCCGGACAACTTTCTCCAGGTCTGCTTTTCTTAGTTTTTACCAGGGACCGGGTTTATGTATGGAATAGGAGGGGATGCACCCCCCCCCTCACTAGCATTCAAAGATTTTTTGTTCCATGTTAAAGTTAGGAAAATGAACTTAAAATAAGGTAAATAAGGGAATTAAGGCTTTCTACCCCCCCCATGAACATATAAAGCTTTGTCAGGTAAAGGTAATTGGAATAAGATAAATTTTCTATTAGCACCCCAGGCAATATCTTCATTGTTTTATGCATTCTGTGCTGAATTTGTGATTTTGTTTCCAGACCATCCAATCGGCTGTAACTTATACGCATCAAAAATGAGTTTGAGTTGAAATAGCGTTGTCAGCTTTTTTCCGAGTTAGTTACTCTAATTTTCAAAGGCATTCTGTATTACGCAGTACACTAGTCTTTGTGAAAATCAATAAGCTTTTAGATTTACGCTTGAAGCGGAACCATTACATTATTATAATAATTAATTGGTAAGCTTAAATATTCTCCGTCACCCCTCTCCTTGCAGAGTTGGACGAGAGCAGACCGAGCGTGTCGGGGCATCGGGGCCTCGCTCGCCTCCCTGGACCACCTCGCCCGCTCGGGGTTGAGCGCAGCGGCCCTGGCCCCCCTCGGGGCCGTCATGCCCGGGAGCTTCTGGATAGGGCTGGACAGACAGCGATGGATCTGGGTGGAGAGCTGTGACCCAGGTGGGTTTGCCAGGATTTACATTTTTCAAATAAGGCAACGCCCTTCTCAAACTCTTTTGTTTTTGTTTCGTGGACCGGTATATTTTTCGCTTGATTTCCGGGTACCGGCAACTTTCTATGGAAATGATCAGTATAGTCCACTGAAATGTGATTCAAATACCGCTATATGGTTGGCGGCAGCCAATTATGATAGAGGTCTGTTATATAGTGTATAGTAAAATTCATAAATTAGAATGAACCCCTTGCAAGAATGACGCCATGGGCATCTTGGGATCGTGTCTCTGCACCTGCACTACGTCTCTGCGGCGTCCACGATCTGATGTAAAGTGTTCTATTATTAATTGTGCCTTGATTGGTGCATTAGGTGACAGTTCTAATTCTGGACAGATCATCGAGCAATTTAGTTTGTCCTTAGTCAGTTTGTTAGTGCATTTAGCAGCCCTGTGCTAATTTTAGGTGGACGAAGTCAGGCTCCAGGATCAACTATTGTGTTGGATATAGCGAAATTGTAAAGGAGTCAATTATTAAACTTCACAAATCTTTGGTGGACCAAGATACATATAATCTTGACCTTTAGGCTCCACTTAGGATCATTCTTCGTGGTTACTCATTTTCCAACATTCAGTGTCTCTCCTTGTTTGCTCCGCGCAGCTACTAACATCGTGGCCGGATCGCCCCTCAACTCATCCAACTGGGTCCCGGACCCTCCGGTGGATCTGAGTGTCATGGACTGCATGACTACGGGAGTGTACCCGGACAACGTCTACGGCTGGCTGAACAGCAAGTGTGATCAGCTGCTGCCCTTCGTCTGCGAGAAACGTGAGCGGATCTATGCACTGGATTCCCTAAAACGTTTCTGGAAAATCTTAGGCTGGGTTTTTCAGATCAGCTGCTGAATGTTAATCCGGGGTTAGGTTTGATTCATGATTTATTTGATGCTGTGTGATGTGATTGGCTGAGAAGACCTTAAGGTCGGATCTCAAGTTTAATGCCCAATGAAAAGTCTTACAGTCCTAGTCTTGTTGTGCTTGTAAACAGAAGATCGATGCAGTTCTGCAGTGGTCATTTTTGTTTCAGAGTTATGTTTGTGTTATAAGCTGGCATTATGCTTGGGATGGATTTCTTAGAAAGAGAACGGCGTCTTTGATCCTAGCAGAACTGCATAACTTAGTGGTTTTCTTACATCCGGGTCTGTACTTAGGAAAGCTTCTCATAAAATCTTAGTTTTAGGCAGCTCGAAAGCAAATCATTGGAAAATTCTGTTATCTGTTATATGAGAAATTTGTAGAAATATCGTGTGAGCAATTTGTTTGGCGAACTCTATATATATATATTCAAATATATATATTCAATAATATATATTCAAATGCTAATAATAGTACCGCGTTAAATGCGAATGATATGTTGGTTATAAATATCTGAGCAGAAGTTGCCATAACGACGACCGCTGCACCTACAACGACCGCTGCTGCGCATACCGCTACAAATGCAACCGGAGCAACGGATCACATGAACGAGGAGGAGAAGGAAGAGTTGCACGACTGGGGTATAATAATGACAATATTATTGTAGAGAGTTTAAAGTCCGTTTCATTGTCCAAAGACTGCGTTTTATTATTGCGTCGCAGATTATGACGACGATATCATTTTGATGATTAGCTGGTATGGCTGTTAAACACACGGATGATGATGATGATGATGTGTCATATTGATAACTAATCTTCAGTTTTTAACAGTTAGCAGCTGTCCTTTGGCAAGGCTGCTAAAAACACGCGTCGCTAGCTAATAGTGATCGTTCTACGTTGATTTGATACGCCGGATGGCGAGATATGGCATCAGAACGTCAGAATACAGCTTCAAAAGCGAATAACCTGTGCCATCGCAGACGTGCGGTACAACAGACGTCTAAAACAGTAACTGTTACTAAGGTTTCACTATAAATGAAATTCCGCTGGCTCCTTTAGTGCTTTAACGAAAGATCGATTAACGATACATGCTAATTATTTTTCGTGATATTGTCAGTTGTGTTTTTTCCTTTCAGCCAATGTGATAATTCCATGTGCGATGATCGCCATCATTGCAATTGCTGCCATTCTCTCTGTCGTGTGCTACTACCGTCAGAGAAGGTGTCTTCTTCTTTTTGTGTTTTTTAACCCTTCCGTTGGTGTGGGGTATAATCTATTCAAATCGATGAAGTCCATCTACTCTTTCGCTGAGAAAAATTTGACGAAACTGCAAATAAATGCTACGTTTCATTTTCAAATGCCTGACAATAAGAATTTAGCCCGCATTAGTCTTGTGTCCTTGAATTTTTTTAAACTGGTGTAAATTCAGGATCTCCATTAACCGGCGTTGCGGCGTCTACGATGCCGCAAATTTGGACTCAGACGCCAAGACGTCGTACCCCCAGCATTTCCGAACGCCAAAAAAATGGTACCCCCGGCGTCTTCAGACGCCAAATTTCAAAGGTCTCGGCTTCGCCGTAATTGTAGTGTACATGTATGCATGGTATGTCAGTATAACTACTGTAATGGCGGCGACCCCAGAAAGTGAGACCCTGGCTTCTCAAATCGACTGAACGCGTGAGTTTCGGCGTTCAGCTAAAAAAAGCGTAGCGTTGAAAAAAAAGCGTAGCGTCTGAAGTTGTAGCGGCATCCGTGTGTAAATGATATCTTGTTTTTTTCTGTCTTCCAGGAAGGGATACAATCCGCAGCCGTAGATCTGTTGTAGATCTCAACCACAAGCTGACGTTTGCCCAACAGGCGCCGCCTTCAACGCCATGCAGAGATAAATCCTTATGTCATTCTTCAGATCTGCTCTGCCAAACCCTCATCATCATTTTATCTGAATAGTTTTAAAACTGAGCATGAATTGGGACGAAATAACTGTTATAGAAGTTACTGAATCATTTAGGCTAGTTTAAATTGACTTTTTAGAGGAAATAATTAGAAACGCTATAAATTTGTATCTTGCATAGGCTATTATGAAAAATTGCTGTAAATTTATTGTATTAGTTGAATTCTATTCTTTCCTGTTGACTAGAATATCATCCACAGAGTTCAGTTTAGCCCTTTTAAAATAGGAGTAGCGTTACGCCTGCTGCTTATAAAACAGGAATAGTGCACTCCTATGTCTTTCAAAAAAGGAGTAGGCCTAGAGAAGGCCTACTCCACTATCGTCCATTTTTGCGAGTAATGCTACTTCTACCCATTTCTAAATCCGAGTAGAGTTTTAAAAAAAAGTTGTTTTTGGAGTACTGCTCCTAATAAACTTATCCCTGATCATCCAGGGCAAGGACAACAGTTGATAGTGTTAACAAACTGAAATATGCAAGATTGGGTTTGGTATGTTAGAAATTATGGTTAGGGTTAGGGTTAGGTCTACACAGTTAATAAAGGCTGAGCACTGCGCCTGTTTTAGAAGCAGCAGGCGTAACGCTACGTGTGTTTTATCTCAACCAAACTTAGCCCCGGATATAATATGCAGCACTGAAAATAGTTTTTGAAATAATATAATTCTGTCTCCTCTAAGTTCAACGTTCATTATGATAAACTTGAAGTAAACACCCCTATTCAAATTTGATGGTTTATAATTTTATAATTTAGCATTACTCTGAATTCTTTCGAGGATTTGTGCATTTCGAAACATTTAGCAGTGACACACACTACATGGTTCCAGCTTGCATGGTTCCGGCTAATTCAAACACTTACGTAATCGTTTATATGACAGAGCTTACGAGCATCAATAAATACTGCCCTTTATGCAGAAGCCTAGGCAGCAATGAATGCTATAAAGTAGATGATTGAATTGAATTGAATTTATTCTTAGTCATTATCATTAATGATTATTAGCTAGAGCTGATCATTATTATTATACTGTTGCTTATATGTAATAATATGTTACATAATTCTGAACTCTGCAATTTGTTAAGTATATTTTGAAAAGGCAATTTGGCTTCACGGTATTTATCATAATGCTTCTATTTTATGCTGCCCCCCCCCCCCCCCCCCCCCCCCCCCCCCCCCCCAGATTGTAAGATCAGTTCTGTCAAAAATTCCTGATCCTCCATAGGAGAAGATGAAAGACAAATTATCTAGCAGCGGAAGTTTATTGAAAGAATAAAGGTCAACCATAGTTAGATCTACTTAAAACTGCAAAACAAATTATACGCGTTCTTGTTGAAGTTCTTGGACAGAGCACCTGCTGTCAAAAAGTCAATAAGTCGAAAAGTCGCGAATTAATTCCCTAAATCGGAGATCGGCGCGTTAAACTCGATTTGTTGCCACTGTCATTCCTTGGAGGGGTTCCCGACAGATATAGGGGACGATGACGTCGGAGAAATCTGGAGTGAGCGGTGCGAGGAAGAGGAAATTGCCTCTGAAGGTAACTTGCTTACCATTCCTTCCATGCTTCTGAGCGATATTAGGATGTATCTCAATTTTATTTATTTGTTTGCTATCAACTTTGGGCTGTTCTTCTGAAAGGGGAACAACAGTGTAGCGTATGGGTATATATGGGTTCCATATACTGTACTGGTATATGGGACCCATGTACTTGAAACGTGGTCTCTGAACAAGAGTTATGGCTGCATTAGGATTAATTAACATTGGAGATGCGTATAGGTTATATGGGCCTTGGCTAAGTTGGAGTTAAGGCTACTGCTTTGTTAACGAAGGTCATAAAACGCTGTGTTGTTGGGTTAATCTTTACGTTTTGACCCAATGGTAACTTTCCCATCTCCGACAACAGGTCGGTGACCAACCTGTGTTCGAGGTAGGACTTTTACCATTACGAACGTTGAAAATCGGTAGAACTCATCTGGAGACGCGTGAGACCTTAAATTTAACTCCTCGACGCGCGCAATTACACGCGAACACAGGTAGCTAGCTGCCTGTTGTCAGTAATGGGAAAGTTACCATTGGGTCAAAACGTAAAGATTTACCGTGTTGTGGTTGCCATTTACGAATAGTAACTCAAATTGTATTGCGTTATGCATTCATTGAGCAATTGCATCTATTTCGTGTTATATTTAAATTTATATGTTTGTGCAGTAATAATAACTCGTTAGGCCTACCATAATCTATTTTTTTGTGCGCTTTCACAAATATATTATTGTTAAGATATACTAATATGGCACACAGCATTGAATCACAACAGCTGTGTGAATAAGAATTTAAATAGCTTTTTCGCCATCTTGTTAGGTACGGTAGTTATTTTTTTGATAAAACATTTGTGGTGCGGCGAAGAAGCGCGTTTGAATAATTCAATATTTTTAAAATACAGTTTTGTTGTGTTGTCAGGCTGACCTTGTATCATCGGGTCCCATCGAAGGGCGTGGGGTTGTCTACGTCAGACACATCCCAAACGGATTCTTTGAGCCGGAGATGCTCGAGTACTTCAAACAGTTCGGCGAGGTCACGAGACTGAGGCTCTCACGGAGTAAGAAGGTATGGCAATATGGTGTTTATTTTGTAAGTTATATTTCGAATGGTTTTGGCGAGACAGCTATATATTTTTGGAATGTTGCTGAGTTGCTGAAATTACTGTTGTTTCTTGAGAGCTTTTTTGGGAATATGACTGATTAATGGTAGGATTGCTTCTGCTGTGATTTCAGTATTGAGAGAAATTGAAATGGCTGCGTGTTTTAGAAGCAGCACGCATGACAAAAAAACAACTTGAACATAACAAAAAATGTCAATCATTTGACAGCCAAGTTTGCTTTCTAACTTCTTATACATAACGCAATCAATTAAACGCATGCGTATAATTTTCAATAAAAAGTCATTGTCGATATCACAGACTAAATCATCCATCGAGCCCATGATACATATATATGTTTGATACTGTAGAGCCCAGAGTCTGCACTGTTGAATTACGAAGCGGATTGTAAATTTATCATTACTTCTTATTAAATATAGTTTGCGATAAAGTATAGTAAGAGCTGTTCCATCAAAGGAATTTGTGGGTTGACTATGATATGATTTAATTTTGACATCTTGCGTGTATGTCGTACAGACGGGTAGAAGCAAGGGATACGCCTATGTGGAGTTTGCCTCACAGACTGTCGCTCAGATTGCTGCCAAGTCGATGGAGGATTATCTGATGTTTAGACAGCGACTGATGTGTGAGGATCATTTGCTTTATCAGTATTTATCAGTATTTATCAGTATTTATCATATGTTTATTTCATAAGTGTCAGTGTAATGTTTAGCTTGATAATTTATTCAAAAGTTTCACTAACTAGTTTCGCAATTGAATGAAGTGATTTGACAACCAACGTCATTGTCTTTTTTTGACATATCAAGAACTTAGTTTTGTGTCAAATTTATCTGTCACCAGATCCAGTGAGACACAATGAGCAAGTTTTAAATTAGTTGAACAATGGTTTATTGATTTCTGATATATATTGACATGTATATTCCGGTAGATAGACGTAGGCTCCGTGAACTTTGTACCGGTAGCTCTTTTTCTTGCTATGTAAGCCACTTTTAGGAACGTATACAATGCGGTGTATCAGTGGCTGTAGTGCATGAATTATGCTGATTGCGGTATGAGAATACGGGAAAAACTGTCGTTATATCAGTGCGCTAACTGGTATTGTTTTGTGTTTTGAATTGAAACGACTAAAAATTAATGCAAGTATTTGTTTTCGCCATCTAACAGGCAAGTACGTCGAACCGGCAGATGTCCACCCTGAGACCTTCAAGGGCGCCAACCGGCCGTTCAGCAAGCCCAAGGCGGCCGTGCTGGCCAGGGAGCGCCACAACCGGCCTCAGACCGGCCAAAAGCTTGCAGCCGGCGCCGAGAGGCTGCGACTGAGGAACGAAAAGAAGATGGCCGCGTTCAAGGGACTTGGGGTCGAGTACGAACTGCCAGGGGTCATGACCAAGGTGCAGTTTTAATTAATTTGGCATAATTTTTGTTTTTTGGCTCTACAACAAATCTTATTTTGGAAGGCTTGGATCCTATCAGCTAGAGTTCTGTAGTATGGTGGCAATTAATCAGCTGTTAGCTAACATTTTCTAAGCTTTAAAATAAGTGTAGTTTTTCTAGCAGTTGATCATATAAATTTATATGATTTTTCTCAAGTGGTGTATTTATTCTCAAGACTATCATTTCTGCACATATTTTTAATCTTTTAATTCTTGTTTTTGTTTGCTAAGACATTTGTATTATTATGAAATTATTGTAGAAATTAGTTTAGAAATTATTCATAGTTTTAGTTTCTCTAGCTATTTTTCATTCTTTCCTACCTTTTTTGACTTATATGTATACACATAGAATACGCACATAAGTCAAAAAAAGACATCATAGAATGCAAAACTGGTAAAAGTTAAAAGAGAATGCGTAACTTGTTGTGTTTGAGTATACTATAGGCCTACATTATTTTAGGTTTTTGCTGCGTTAAATTGAAATATTTATTAGATATATATTTATTGTGTATATATATATATATTTATATATGTTATATTATATAATATATATAAATATTATAAATATATATATCATTATTATTAAACAGATTCATAATAAGCCGCTCACTGTTCAATACCTACTAGCGTGCATTGTCCAGTATTTATATTTATGCTCGTATGCTCGTGTCTCCATCTGTTTCACAGGAGGAAATTCGCCAAAAGTTTGCTGAGTCGACTGCTACGACCGTTGTCGCATCAACGACGAATGTATCCGGGAGGAAACGACGCGCGACACCCGACTCTAAAAAAAAAACGGACACGAAGGCGGCCAAGTTAGACAGCGTCGATGCCGTAAAAAACACTGCGACCGGCGAGTCGAGCAAGAAGCGACAGGCTGGAGAAAATAAGAACAAGAAGAAGGCTGTAAAGCGCCTGAAAGTAAAATGAGCTGACTTGTAGGATGGGACAAGTTGTTGTTCGTTTTATGATTATTATGATCTTGTTTTAATGGTCGCTGTGTTAGTGGCACTGTAAAACATGAAATATTCACGCGCGTGTATTTTAGGTGATTTTCGTTAATCTGTAAAATTAGCGAAAATTGCGCGCGCGAAAAAAAAAATAAAGCTGCCGAAGCTGTGTATAAATGGGCAGTCCTTCAAAACGAGAATATTGAGTGCAGCCAAAATACATGTTTTACAGTATAGTATTGCAGGTGCTGTATTCCTCCATGCTTAAATTACTTTGATCGCATAGTTGCTATCGAACTGGACATTCAAGCTGCTTGTAGACAGTAACTGCCGGTTGCCAGACTTCGATTTGAAGTGCGATTTTATTTTGTAGTCAGAATTAATCGATGAAAATATATGAAAGAATTGTATCGAGTAATTTGATTGGTTAATTCGGACTACAAAATAAAATTGCACTTCAAATCGAAGTCTAGCAACCGGCCTTCAGACATTCGTGTGACTAATATAATTTTGGGATTCGTTGCACTGAAGTTAAAATAATGTTTCATTTTTGATTGATTTGTCTGACTCGTTGACTTCATCAGAATGTTTGAAGATGACCATTCATTTTACTGGAAGTTTATGCATGCTTGTGTCTGAGCCACTCTGAGGATTGTCTTTCCTTATTTAAGTTTCAAATACTAATTCTTTAACTGAACAAAAAAATAGTCTGATCTCAACGTTTCGTCCTTGTTGCATCAGTCGCTTTCACAGAAGTTAACAAAATGATATCTGCTGTATTTTGCAACATTTAATTATTTTATTAGTTTTGGAGTGGACTTATAGGTCTACTAATAACCTACTACATATGCTAGTGAATATTTTTGCCGCCAGGCATCCCCAATTATGAAACTGCCGCAGCGGGGGGGGGGGGGGGGGGG
>JAQIWG010006918.1:0-12825 GCA_034695025.1 Chamaedrilus cognettii
CGTCGTGCAGTGAGCAGAGCGTCAAAATGTCTGCCCCCCCCCCCCCGCTGAGAATGGTCACGTATCATGCTTAGATGCATGCATTCTTATCGAACGCATTTAGGAACCTACTACAGCACTTGTGCATGTTGGCCCTTTATGGTTGATTAAGCTTACACAATAATAATATATAATTGGTCTTAGCTTTATTTTTAAGCCGGAAGTCGTTTCAAAACATGTTGGCGTGTGTGTACGGTATACGGTACACTAAGTCTGTTATGGGCCTTATGGCGTAACGAATTTCAGTTTAGGTCACAGGTGGTTGATTATCTAGCGCCGGCGCGTTTCTAAATGATTTTGAAACGCTTTATAATGTTAATACATGTCATTCAACAGTTTACACTATGAAATAAATGCCAAATATATGCGTGATGATCGTGGGTAAGTGTCATGGCGAAGCATGTGTTGCACGGATGCGTATGAAGTTCATTTATTTAGCGTCGCAATCTCGACCTTAGTCTAATTTTAACTGTTAAGCAGTGTCATTAAGCGTAGTGCTTAATTCACTCGTAGTTTTTAATCTCGTTCTCGTTCCAATTCCTGTTCGTTTAGGGTCTCTTCTAACGCTCATTTGGCGTCAATATGTTTACGGCTCCCATATTTTTCATCGCCATTATTTAAATATTATAATAGTGGATCATATGCCAGCAACTGGCGGCGTTTCCCCAGCGATCCTTGTTCGGCCATGCAGCGAGGAACACTGGGAAAGTCGTCGCCTGGCTACAGCTGACTCGAATAGCCAGCCTGCTGTCAAAACTCAGAACACGCTAGACTCGTCAAACGGCAACAGTATAATAACACATAGCACGGCAGCTGCAGCTGTCGTGCTATGTGTCGCAAGACTTTCATTGTGTCGCGCGTGTTGTGACTGCAAGACAAAATACCTAGCGTGCTGCCCTATAAAATGGCCTGCACATATCACGCTAGGTTTGACGGTATTAGAATAAAACTTCGTTCTACTTCCAAGGGACAGGGCAACTTTAGTGAAAGCAGAGTTAACTCAAATATCTAGTTATTTTGATACAATCACCCAAAGAAGCTACAATGTTAATATCTCCGGTTATATGTTTCACTTTGCGAAAAAATACAAGTTATTTTTCCGTATTAAAAGAAATCCATATGTTTACCTGAGGCTACAGTGTTGCACAGAAGACTGAATAACACTAAGAGTGGATTCTATAAACGTACCTTTACGCCCGGCTAAGCAAAGTTCTTGCTAAGGAACGAAATTTAACGGCAGCCCTTCACTGCCATTCGAAAAAATGCGCAATAATATTTATCAGTAAAAAATAAAATAACAATTTTCACAAAAAATGAGGTTAACTTGAATTCAGTTTAAACAGAAAGTTCTTTTGCTCGAAATCTGATGTCATCTTGAATTAATGGCGTCATATATCAATTCAAATAGACTAAGCAAAGAGTTATTTTGAATAGCAGTTAAGAGCTGCCGTTAAATTGTCTCCTAAGCTAAGGTAGAGATAAAGGTGGGAACGAAGGAACGACTATAGAATCCACTCTAAGAGTGCATTCTATAGTCGTTCCTTTGTTCCCATCTTTGCCTCTACCTTAGCTTGAGAGACAATTTAACAGCAGCCCATAACCGCCATTCAAAGTAGCTTTTTGTTTAGTTCATTTAAAATGATATACGACGTCATTAAAGCATTGTGACGTCATAGAATTCAAGCAAAATATTTTATGTTGTCACTGCATTCAAATTAACGTCATTTCTTGTGGAGATCTTCTTTTTATAAACATATTGCTCGTTTTTTCAAATGGCAGTGAAGGGCTCCCGTTAATTTCCGTTCCTTAGCAAGAACTTTGCTTAGCGGGGCGCAAAGGTGCGTCTATAAAATCCACCCTAAATATCACCAGAATACAATGAGACAAACATCCTGCTATTTTGGATTATTTCGAGGAATGTGAAGGTCTCCACCTGAACTTCCAAGTCTTGAGAAAAAGTAACGTTTTCCTGTCCAAACGAAATTATTGCTGTCCGAACAAATTTTTCCTGTCCGAACGAAATATCTCCTGTACGAACGAAGGGGATGCAGTGCCTGTCCCTCACGTACCGGTATGTCATATATCTCTTACAATCAAATCATGAACTCTCACAAATACCCTTTTATGATATCAGAAAATTGAAATTTTCCTATACGGTATACCTCATTAATATAAATTTTTACGAATTTCGACTGTCTCTGCATGTCTCCACATTTTACTAATCATTGTTCCACATATCGCCATAATAACGGTCTATATGTATTGGTTGGTCTCCACACTTGAAACAATCTCAGCCCAACATTCATTGGTTGTGTTAAATGTGTTACAGCAATTTGACTGTGGTCCCATCACGACAGCATGCAACTGTCTTCTCAAGAGTCAATTTTCTGAAAAAAGTGACGTCATCAAAGAAATGCGCAAAATCGGCTCTTGCGCCAACAGTTACTCAAGGCTTGACGGCAAGTAGCGTTAATGTAAATACAAATATTAGGGTAAATATAAATGTTAGGATAAATAAAATTAATATCTGTCTGATGCCAACAGTTTCAGATGCAGCGACGACAATCCACAAGTCACGTGACTGTAGTCCATCATAACACGATTCTATCCGACTTCGCAAATCCACGCAGCAGCCTATGGGCATATTAACCCAGTGTCGGGCATTTTGCTACCGACTAGAAGTCGGGAATTAAATCAAATATTGTTACGAGAGCGATCATAATAAAAGCATAGGCTACGAACGACGCATGGTATGAAATTATCGACTTATACATGTATATGGATAAGAGGCGGGCGATGCAAAACTTAGTTTTGTGAGTCGCACTAGAAGAGCGACGATCCAGGGTTAGGCTGCATTCCCTTAGGTGTATTGAGGTAACATGTTAGTACATTTGTAGTACGGTTCAATGTTGATGTCTTAGTTTCAGTTTAATTTCGTAGTACTGATCTTAAATAAGGTTAAATACAACAACTCAAATGTACGCAATATTTAATATGGCATAGCATGCGAACAGGAAACAAGCCCCGAAATATTCTGAACAGCTATGGCGGCAGCTAGGCTACCGACAAACGGGGCCTGTCAGCGCGTGCTCGCAATATAGCCTACCTACATTTTTGGCCTCGAATTTATGCGAGGGTAATAAAGAGCCAAGTTATGTTTAACGCAATTTTTCAACATCATGGAGCCTTGCTACGACACCAGCAGCAGGAGGCCTGTGCTGCGGTCGTGATTGCTGGGCTGTCAGTAGAAATGATAAAAACATTGAAGTGAACCAAGGTAAGAAGGGCTATAGAAATTGACATGCCATGCATTGTACAGGGCACAGGCATGCTACTAAAACTGTCACATTATGACCTGTAACAATCACTCATGCAATGAGAGTATAACTTTGAAATATTCAGCATTTACTCTGCATGCTTCCAATACATGCGGATATATTATAATTAACGATAAAAGGTTAATTAAAAGTTAATCACAAAAATTTAACAGATCAATTGTGTAGACATACATGTAAGTACTTTAAGTACTTAAGTAGGTTACTTCATTTTCTAACTTTGCGAATCAAGACACCAAAATTCTGTGTTAAATACGTAATACATGTACCTTGATTACGACGCACGCCTTTACTTAGCAAGTTGAGCTATCAGAAATAACTGCATCTGTGACATCGTTACGTGTTTGATAAAAATAAAGTGAAATTCAGAAAGTTAATCGACTGAACCGTCTTTGCTGTACGCTGCGGGTTTTTCCAAGGCCCTGAAATTGTCGCTTGGGGCGCAGCGACAGCCTTCAGGTCTCAGATCGATTAATCATATTCTGCTCATCATGGTTGTTAGACAGGAGTAAAGTCGGTGTATTCCGGCATGGGCTACACGACATCGTGCTGCTCAGTGGTCTAGCTGCTTTTGAGCAAAATTAAATGCTTCCTGCGTTGCATACTTATGCACAGTCCTCATACGTTTGGCATTTTGGTAAATATTGATCTGCCATATCCTTACTGAAATCTCTATCAACGGTGCTTTGCTAGACATTTGCGTCATCCGATCGTCTGTAGATGACAATGCGCGCGTGACGCGTTCATTCGCTAAATATTTCGATGATTATTTTGTGCGGCTTTTCGTAGGACAGTCTTGAGGACTTTCGCCCACTTCCACCACGGCCGGGAAGCACTGGGCTCATGGGCACGGCAGCCACGGACAGTCGATATATAACAGTTAGCATGCCGACTGTTTTTGACTTCCTTGCAATTGAATCAACATTTTCAGTCACTTTGTGCAGACACAATCTTTTTCAACAGTTTTCAACGTTTAGCAGGGCAGAATAAGTCATGACAGAGACGTCGTTCTTTTGAATCGAACTGACAGCACGTGAGCGCCGTGCAAATGTACTACAGGCTAAGTTCGTGCAGAGATACGATTTCCATCTGTAGCAAGTTTTCCATGTAGTGGCATTGCCGGTTCATTATTATGCTATTGGAGACGGAGAAAATAGCATCCCTGCCGGCTTAATCATATTTCTCACTGAGCAGGTTTTCAATCTCTTTACTTTTGTTCAGCGCTGCATACCATTTTGGAATATCCACTCTGAAATATGGGCGCCCGCAGGATTTCATCCAAAGGGGTGCAAAGCACACTTTTAAAATCCAAGGAGGTACAAACATCTCGAGCGGGGGGGGGGGAGGAGATGCTGACAGAAGCTTTTTTCATCGCAATCCAATCTACCCACGCCCAAGCCAGGGAGTGCACAGGGGGGTGTAAGCTTCTTGTCCAGGAGGGTGCAAGTGCACCCCGTTGCGTCAATGTGCGGGCGCCCATGCTCTGAAATGACCGCCATGATCATAATAGAACCGGAGAAGCTGACGGTTGTTCCTGATTCTTGACTTTCACTTCAATACATTAATCGCAGGACAATCGTAAAACTGGAAAGCCGTTGTTGTGTTACGCCGTCACAACAATACGTGCAATACATTTATGTCAAATGGTTGTGCACTGAAGCTATTTTACGAAGCTATAGCATGATTGCTATTTTGAAAGTCTTGATGCATTGCATCGAATCAACATTGCACATGAAAGTCAACATTCTTGGATCTATACGTGCAATGTTGTCAAAAACAGCAAGAAGCTTGGAAGTTTGATTTCTTGACCTGCATAAAATAAAAAAAGTTTGTGAATAGCATTATGCCTACGCGTGCAATTGATATCATAGATATCAGCAAGTATTCAACGCAATAAATTGACAAGACGTTGAAGAACTACATGCATGCACATTTGGATTCGACTGCAGCGTCGTAATTATTCTGGCAGAAGAATTATATCTTGTAACCTATCAACCTACCTCACGGTCACAGCGTAAATAGCCCATTAGCAATGTACATATACGTGTAGGGTGCATACCAATACCTGCACTTATTGGTCAACTGCAACACGGCAGTCCAATTAAAGACCATTGTAAATATTTACAAGTAAGTTATCAACAATCAGACGACATGACGTGAAGGACACGAAGGTCGCGACATCAGCACGATGCTTAACCTGCAACACGATCGTCACTGCAACATTAGTGCATACTATCAGTGCCCGAGACTACCCAGATCATAACCAGCTTGGCGAGTTAACCGCGAGTTGGTCAATCGGCGGATTTTTTCTTTCGACTCGTCGTTTGGTCGACTCGCGATCAACTCGCTATGGTGGGTATGAAATTAATTTTTCTTCTTTTTTCTTTTTTTTCTTTTGTTTTTTGCTGGTTCGGGTCCCTAAACTACAATCTTTGTGTTTAGCCCAAAGATTATATACAGTCTCGTTCTGTGCAAAGGAACCCGCACAGAACCGCTCCCCCTTCTTTAGTCGCCTTTTACGACTCACCGTTGCAGCTCTGGGCTGCAAGCCAATTCTTTGTAACTCGGCCTGCAGGGGGTGGACTAATTAAGCTACAGGCGGGTTTCATGAAAAATTAATTCTCACAAATCTTTGGTCATGCGCACAATTAAGCGCCATGTGTTCAAATATGCTGCGTCATTATGGCGAGGCAAGCAAAATGGCTAAGCTTGCAGCGGGCGCCGCCATTTTGTTATTGGTACCGGATATGACGTCGAGTGAAGCTGTAAGGATATAGCCTGCGCGTAGGATGATTGTATGCTGCACGTAGGGCCAATGATTGTTCAATCAAGAGTTATTCAAATGATCTGAGATCATTCAGACTTGCCAATAGCAGCTAGTTATTTGAATACTTGCGCGCTCAGATTGGGTCGTGACATCATTCTTATTCTGTGACCATTTAAAGCAAATAACTTTCGATTGAGCAACTGGGCAGTAGCCTAGTGTTTTCGGAGTTCAAGGACCAGACGTACTCAGTATTACAACAAAGGATAATTGGAGTGCGGTTCAGTGCCTCGGGGCAAAGCGAAGTACATCTCCCCCTTTTCGAGTCGCTATGATAGCCTATATTACTCGCCCGGTGTGTTGTGGTCATATTAAGAGAATACCGTACTGTCTAAGAGAATCAAGATAATGTTATTAATGTCAGAATCAAGTTTATCATTTTCTCATTTACATTATCGTCCAATTAAGAATATGTTATACGAAAACATCAATCCATGTACTAGGAAACATTATTGTTTAATACACAAATCAATGCGAGTAAGTTTGTGTATCTACGCCTACACTCTAGTTTAGAACCATTTTGTCCAACATTTTTGTCCAATGAGTGCTAATGAAGAGCTTTGGTATTTTGTATGAATTTTTTTGTTTTAATATGAGTAGGTTGGTGACCTTGAATGTTTGTAGCGAACAATACAGCGCGCTACTTTTCTGACCCTCCCCCGTGCTTGCACGTTGAATACAAGCGTTTGAGATTTATAATTTCAATACCATTACCATCTATCGATGTACAAAATTTCTAGTGAAGTCGCTTTGTTGGACCAATTATACAATGTGATTCATCATGCGCGGCTTTTATTGTTGGACAAACCCCTCACTTTTGACGCAAAGCATGAACTGGCTGTATGCTTTGATTTCACCCGTTTCTGGATACGTATATGTAATGGATGGGCTATATAATAATGCAAGCTTGCATGAACGTACATGTAGGCCTACATGTATGCCATGTGGCATATCTAGGCCTATGCTACTATTTTTTCAAGAACGAAGCACAAGCATAAAACATCGATTAATATAACGTACCAGTTGCTTGAAAAGGGAGACCAATAGCCATGTATAGTCACAGTAGCACTGATGTGGTTCTCACAAAATACATAAAAAACTAGATAAAAATGTGCAATAAAATAAACTTACAATACAATCTAAATATACGAGCATCACAATAACTTAAAATACAATAATAATTATAGCTTAAAATCTATTTTAAAACAGGGCTGCAATGAGCATAAGTTTATGCTTAACGAATTTGTTCTAAATTGAGCAGCAAGCTTTGAACACACACTTCCTTCAGATTCTTCCAAGCACGCGCAGTTCGATAAGCAAATTGTATCACACATCTCAAAGTCGGCTAAGGCCTCCTTTCCACGATGCATATTTTGCATGCAATTTTGCATGAGACCATGTTAAGAAAATTACAATGTAAAATTTTCGTTGTCGTGACAACGATTTCCTTAACTGGGTTTCATGCACGGCTTGTTTCTAATTAACTGGGTTGCATGCACGGCTTGCATGAAACCCAGTCAAGGACGTTTTACACTGTAATTTTCTTAATATGGCTACATGCAAAATTGCACGCAAAATATGCACCGAGGAAAAAGACTCTAAGTCCTGTACGGCAAACGTATTGTAAAACCCCTTTGTACACTTTCAAGTCAGATAATATAATTTATATGATTTGGGAGCTCAGACTTGGGAGCAGGAATCGAGAATCGGAAAGATGTAAATTTTGAATGCATGAGAATTTTAATCCATCTACGCTCATCTGATTATGATAGGCTATACCGTTTACACATTTATTTGTATGCAATAGCGAGTTGTGGCGCGGCATAAAAATACGTGTGGGCAGATATAGTACCAAATGCACTTGGACATTATACTGCTTATGCTAGTATTTTTTATACGCGGCAACTGAAATTTTTATTGCTTGGCATGACTAAGACCCCTTAAGATAGGCTGTCACTATTATAATGTTAGATATTATTATGTAAGTATAGCATGCTGCAGCCCTGTATAGGCTACGCTATATTGTATTATGTGTGTAACTATTATTGGGTCCATCCGTCGGCTATTCGACGTCGTAAAACTGCAAAGAAGACTTTCAGTGTTTGGTTTAAAAAATTGTCATGCAATGGTCCAAGATCAGCAGTAGGCCTACACGAAAGAAAACCTAAGAATTACAGTTTACAACGCGATAACCATGAGTATTTGAATTTGAATTTGCTATGCCAATTAATGTACCTATACGATTGTTTTTATTCTTAGCCTAACGGTTATTATGCTATTGCTATAACAGTAGATTTTAAAAACCAGGGACCTGTTTCTCAGAGTTTCCCGAAACTTAAGACTAAACTTATTCCTAAATAAGATTTGAAAAAAATTGAATCCAACCGTCGAAAGTCATGACGTCATCATTTGGTTTATTTCACGTGACGACGTAGCGGTGCGAAGTTTAGAATAACAAACGCAAAAAATTTGCTTAAGATTTTCGTAGGAACTTCTTAAGACTCAAATTTGCGTAAGAAGTTTTGAGTAACAGGCCCCTGAACAGATTGGCATATGCACCAGCGCTCTTGCTGTGTCGCGCTGCATGTCTGTACGGTATTCTAGACGATTACAATTCACAATACATGTACCATTTGCTTAAACTACGTTTATAATGTTACAGATGCATGAATAAAAATTCAATGTATGTATGTATGTATGTATGTATGTATGTATGTGTGTACGGAATGTACTGTGCAAAAGCACGGCATTCTTAACATGATCACCACCGGTACTTGAACTTACGTCAGTTTGTAGTCAGAGTACAAAGTAGAAGAGAAAATAAAACAAAGAAAAGACAGCCAGACTCCACCGTGTGATAGCAGCTGTGTCGCCAACCAAAAAACTGGAGTACAAAATCAAAATTTTGAGAAACGGTCAAAATTTTGAGGGGACGGGGGCGATACCCTGCCGTACTCATTCACCATTGCCTGCCGAATAAAACATAAAGGCGTACCGATGCATCATGATATTGATATTATAGTCTATGATATGTCTACCTTCTGTTTCGTCATGATCAGCACGATATAAAGGAGTTTACGTTAGTCTCGTCCCTGAAACTGGACCTTGGAGGAAAATGTAGATAATTAGCTGGAGCCTGGACAGAAAAAAGAACAAACGAGGTGTTGGCGAGAGCTGGTCAAAAAAGAGCACTTGATATGATTGTGCAAAGGAAGAAAGAAGATCTAGGTTGGACACGCGTATACCGAGAGAAGAAATACTGGAGGAAAGGATGAAGGGCAAGAGGACGAGGAAAAGGAAGAGAATATATCTGATCGATCATTTACTGGAAAGAAAATCGTATAGAAACACAAGAATGGTGAAGAACCGCCAGGTGTGGAGAGGTTGGATGCCAGAGACCTGCCGTTTGGCAGTGCACTAGAGAGAGAGGTACTCGGTACTCGGTAGGATCTACTGAGAAGATTCCGAGGGACGGGGGAACCGTTCTGCTACGGCCGTCGCAAGCGAGGGTTCCCGCAACGTGATTCGCCGCTGCTGGGATATACTAGGCTAATTTAAGCATTTTTGGTCAAATCTACACATAACCTAAATCTAAGAACACTTGGTCAAACGTATTCTAAACCCGACAAACTTAACCCCATGCAATCGAATTGTAAAATAGATATATAAATTAATAACCGAAAAATGCTAATTGGTTTCTTTAAATATCAACAGCCGCGAACTGCGCTGCCGGTTGTCGCTTTTGCTGCTCGGATGAGGAGATGAGAAAGAATAGCGCTGCTGCTGATATTGTTTCATCAGCTTCGTTGCAAGTTTAGCCACAGGTAGCGTTTTGGTGACCGGCAAGCAGCAGGGACCAACAATAGAAAAGGTTAGCTTCTACCAAATTCGACAACTGAACAGGAACTGGCTAGTTTAATTACTTTACATTGTGCTTACCTTTCATGGGCACGTGAATCAGCAATTTGCAGCGTCGCCTACACACGATGAGGTCTACAAGATTAGGTACCATTTGTGTGTAAGCCTTGTTTTCAGCAACAGGTTTATAAACTGACACTTTTCATTGGTGTTCTCGCGGTTTATCCAGTTTTTAACTAGAAACATAGTCATCAGTATATCCATGGGTCTATCGACATGTACAAGTAATATTTGTTCCCACGTGACCAATCGATAGATTACACGTACAGCCACGTCGGTCTATGACTTCTTTAATTTATCCGGTAGATTCCGATTCAATGCCCTGGAAGCATTCTCTGAATTCTTCCTAGGGGCGTAGCAAGGATATTTAGCGCTCGGGGCCGCGCTTAATAGTGGCGCCCCCTCACTAGCGTAACTCATAACGGAGGGGGGGGGGGGAGTTACCGAAGCTTACGTGTCGTTTCACTGGTGATGTGGTTAAATTGAAATTTAAATACTTTAGATATTTAGTTGTAATTTATGGCTTCCCTTGAGATCCGTGCGCCCCCCTAGCGACCCCCAGCGATGTTCGGGAGCTGCCGCCCACTTCGCCCTCCCCGCCCTCCTCGCCCTTCCCGTCCTCCCCGCCGACCACGCATATATACCCCCGTCCTCCCCGCCCACTTCGTCCCTACGCCTCTCATTCCGCCACCATTGGAAAGGAATTTGATCGAAAATAAGGTGGCGCGAGGAAAAAAGTTGATCGCTTCACTTACCGACAGTCTGAGCGCTAGAGGGTGCCCATCGACTCGCAGTCAGCAACAGCAGCAGCAGCAGCAGCAGCGACAGCGAACGCGAAGCTGCATGCGCTTCTTTCAGCATTGCTGCTGGATTGACTTCAGCGCCGCAGTGCGCGCATGCGACGTGTCTTTCGCCAGTCGCCGTGTGCGCTGCGCGCATACATGCTATGCTACTGGTTCTGGGCCGCGAACATGCTAGCGGTCTCGCGTCACGTCAAACTCGCAGGTGCTGCGCGGTACTCTTCCACCCGCTGTGCTGGCCTGACGGGGCAGCCAGAGAGGGATCGTAGCGGAATGGGGGCCCACGCCACCCCAGATTAATTATTCTCGTGTAGGCGCGGCATTGTAGAGTAGTGTGCCGTGAAGAATAGGCCTAAACGACATAAGATTTAAACGAAGGATACATTGTGCTATATGTAGGCCTATGGTGTATGAACTTTTTATTTTAGCCCTTTTTGTGTCTCACGCGCGTTAAGCATTTACTGCGCCGTTTATTTTGAATGCAAAATAAAATAAAATAATTAAAGCTTCGATTACAATAGGTCTAATTGTTGTCTTTGTTTTGCCAAAAATCAGGGTTATGCACCAATTGAGCTAAATTTCCGTAGAAGTGTTTGACTGCAGTGTCTCAGATACGCCTGATAACAATTGCTGTTGTGCATTTATTGCCGCTGAAAGCCACAAATAATCTTTTAAATTATACCTCAAAATATAAATGTATACATTAAAAACGAATTTTGTTTTTTTGTTTTTTGGAGCCATTCTCGCAGATTTGCTACTGCAGTGCATTCTTGTTGATAATACCACCGCTGTTTGCCGGCTTGCAGGCCCTGTAAAATGATTGTAGGCCTAGAACCATAATAATTAGGCGCGACAATTTTGAGAGCAGTTTACAGCGATTTTTGGCCGCCCCCAGACAAAAGCGAACCAAAGTTTGGTGGACCTTATTTCACAAAATGACACAGTTTTCACTTCTCCGCTAACCGTCTATTAGCCCGCTCGGTTGAGCGCTGCGGTGCCTCCACGCTGTCTCGTATAAAGCGCCGCTGCCGCTATATAATACAAAACACTCGACGCCGTTGCCACCGTCGCGCTACGAGGGTTTCGCTCGCAGGAATTCGTCGTCATTAGCCAGCCCCAGTGCTACCACTCACGTGCAGTGCCGACTATCTGTTCAGCTCTATATTGTGCCTTCTAGACCCGTCTGCAGTGCTGTAGTAACGGGGGGGGGGGGGGGGGGGGGGGGGTGGGGGGGACTCGGGCCCCTTTGTTACCTGGATGGGCCCCCGTGGACACCGTACCAAAAAGGCGCCGGGGAGTTTTCAAAATATTCCCCTTGTTACTTTATCAGGACGGGCCGGGCCCCTTCGCTAACAAGAATGGCCTAAAAAATGGGCAAGCACTGCTAAGAATGATCTAAAAATGAGATACAAAAAACTGCTGTTAAGAATGGCGTAAAAATGAATTAGTTAGTATTCTTCTGAATGACCTAAAAAAGGGACGAGTACCGTTACGAATAGCTTTAAAAACGAGAAAGCAGTCTTGTTGTCCTCGAGACCAAGGCCTTGGTCTCGAGTGCACTTGAGTTCGTTTTGTAAAGGTCTTGGTCTTGCTAGCAAAGATCTTGGTCATGATCTTGGTCTCGGCCACCACGGTCTTGGTCTTGGTCTCGATCCTGAAGAAAAAGTCTTGATCTTGGTCTTGACCACTAAGGTCTTGCGAGACCAAGACCAGAACCAAGATATCAGGTTGACTTTGTATTAAACAGTCTTAAACTAAATCGTGAGTTAAAAAGGAGGCACCAAGCTCATGGCTTAACCAGTGTCAATATTGATTGATTTTAAAAATTCTTTCAACACTAGAAAGCGAACTCAGTTTAGAAACTACTTTATCTATTCTGTATCTATGTGTGTTATTGCAAGTTAACTAT
>JAQIWG010006919.1:0-12825 GCA_034695025.1 Chamaedrilus cognettii
CGTCATTGGCCAGGGCAAGGTGAGAGCAAGGCCCTGATTGAACATGTAAGTCCAACGTGATGCCATCGTTTGGCAATATGGAGGACGGTGATCCCCGTGTGTTGCTGTGCTGTTGAACAACAAGAAAGCAAAAACAAATCGAAGCGGTTCAAAGATCATAAGATATACTAATTATTTCGATACTCACAGCGTCCGCACCCTAATTTGCATACAATGTTTCTATTTAGGTTGAGTTTTACTTCGGTTTAGGTTAGGATTTGTTAGGATTAGGTTTAGGATGGATATAGTTCATTCTTGATTTGATTGATAATTTATTTAAATTAACTTTTAAATGAGCCTGCGCCTGCGGGGGGATGCTCCAAAATTTGCATCTTATTTTCCGTTGCGGGAAGTAGAGCCAATCAGTGCAACGAGGTGGGGCATCCACAATCATTGTAACCTGTGTAATTGTGTATCAGACATTTTGAAACAGTGACGTCACACATACAGTTTAATTTCACCACTCCATTAACTGAATCTTCAGGGCGTGCAAGGTAGGCAAGCAAAAGGGGTCAACATAATTATTCTGCTGCTCAGCGAAACGTGAAAATACAATCTGCGTGAGATCGGCATGGTCTTCCTGAAGCTCAACTGCAAATATCGCATTTTCATGTTTTGCTGAGCAGTAGAATTCTGTTGACCTCTTTTACTTGTCTACTTTACACGCCCCGGGCGGCGTAACTTTTTGCGGGCTAAACCTAATTTCATTACAGCGTAACACTCACATGCCTGAAGTAAATCCCACATTGTCCACTCGATTAGTCCATTTACCTGAAAGCTACGCCCAATTTGGTGTAGCGTACTGACCACTCAGTCGGATTGCATCCATGCTGCGCCATTGACCTCATTCTCCTCACCCTGCAGCGGCTTTGTATCGGAATGGAAGTGATATGGCCTTTATTAGATAATCCTGGCCGCTGCTCTGATTAGCGTCTTGCTATGCGAAAGTAATATTGGACTTTTAGACATTTCGTTTGCAAATGATGTAAATCAGTGGTTCTCAAACTTTTTCTTTCACAGGCTATATTTTTAGCAGTCGTAAAAATCTCAATGTGCAGCTGTCAAAAATATTAAAATATTTTCCGGGGAGAGAAGCCACCGTCACCCCCCTCCTCCCCCCTCCCACTCGTAAGTTGTGTATGGGAAGAAAAAAAAGGAAAAGAGTATCCTCTGCAGTGGTGGTTCTACATGAAGGCCAATTGAAGCCAACTTGGCCTTCCCAATGGGGTCTCCAATTTGTTTTCATTTGGCCTCCATCTCATTACTCCATCGCGGTCGTGACGCGCCAAAATTGTCGCCTTCCCAAAATAGATTGTGGCCTCCCCGTGGACTCCCTAAAAAAGCAAATACTGCAACCGTCCCTGATCCTCTTACAGAAAATGAGCAGTTGCAAATTTGTCTGCTACATACCCTGACTTAGCATTGCCAGACGTCCCTTATTTTAAGAGACGTCCCTTATTTGAGACAGTTTATCCCGTGTCCCTTAAGATGGGCATATGGGCCTATTGTTTTTTTGTTTGGGCCCAGGCCTACTATACTTTAAATATAATATATGCGCTGCAACAAAACTGCAATCTTTTGGTAAATTACAAATTTCCATGTGACGACTCTTGATTCCTTCATTCCTCGACTCCGATATTTAAAAAAGAAGTGCTGTCAAACTGTGTCATTGTTCCACAAGCATGTGATTAATCTTGACAAATCACGCGTATGTCTATGGATGACATGTTGTTAGGCTCATTTTTGCAAACTAATTTAATATTGCGTACGGAGTCAAACTTGAGCTCTGTGAATTTTAAATTTGTGTCCTTTATTTGACCGATGAAAATCTGGCAATCTGACTGATTCTCTGTTGTTCGTTCCCAGTTGGCCGCTGACGCTGAGAACGAGGACAACATCTCTGAACAGCGGCGACAGCACGGCAAGCGAGTCCGCTATGGGGAAGTCATTCAGGTGAGGGTCAAGTGGGTCACTTTTGATAGGCAGAACTGGCGCTGTAGGATGAACGCAATACACATACACATGTGGACTTCAACTTGACTTCAACTTTAACTTTATTATCCATATTTGATTATTGTTTGTAGTACTCCTGTGGCCAAAAAGGCCCAAAATATTGTGGATTCAAGCTGTCAACAAACTGAGTAAACAGTGTCGTTTTAACAAACTGAGGCCTAGTTTGGGTCCTTCAGACTGTTCCACAATTAAACAACTATTATTCGTAGAACCAGCTCTTCTTCTTTCTTAAAAATTTCAGGACTATGTTTAGTAAAGCAGACTATTACAGTCTGGTTCTGTGTAAGAGGGCCGCAACAGAACCGTTCTCTCTTCTTTAGTCGCCTTTTGCGACTAGCCCGGAGCGCTCTGGGCTGCAAGTCGGTTCTTTGTTCCCTTACTGGGGTATCGAACCAGCTCCATTTCGAAAGAATCTTTAAATGGAAAAATTCGCCCTCGTTGCATGCGCTTTCGTTTCCCATTCGTCCCTGGCCTGCATGCATGCGTATCACAGCAGCACAGCCAGATACAACATGAAGAGCCAATGACACGGAGTGTGTCAAATACTTCAATTAAGGGGAACGGCGGACGCGAGAGGGAGGCGGGAAGGAGAATCGGCTCACCGTTGAAGCTACAGAGGGTGGTAATTAGTTATATCGCTGTTTGCGCGTGCAATCAGGGCCCGCATCGACCGGGGGGGGGGGGAGGGGGGGTGCGGGAGGTTGAACCCCCCACCTCAATTTTTAACCCCTCGATCACCAAAGACAAAACACCTGCGGAGGATCGAGTTTCGATGCTTTTCAAACCAAATGCTTTTCGATTTGAACCTCCCTATCTAATTTTGCCAACTTCCCTATGTATGTTTCTGTTATAGTAAATGTGAGGGAAGAGAAAAGCATGTATTTTGACCTAGTAAGCTTTTTGAAAAATAGTCCGTCTGTATTCCTCTCACCGCCCCTATAGATTATTGTGTACCCTTCACCTCCTTTTCAATAAACAAATCACACGGCGTAATTTTTTGCCCCTATCACTCCTAAAAAATGCCCACCGGCCCGACCCCCCCACCCGCCTCCATCTTATTTTGGTCGATGATGCGAGCCCTGTGTACAGTGTATTCAGCGAGTGTGTGTGTGTGTTGTACAGTTGAAGCACGTCTTCACGGACAAGTTCATCCACATCAGCACGACGCAGACGAGCAGACGCGACAAGAACAATATGCTGGTCAGTATCTGTTTTCGTTATTTTAGTCATTGGAACCGCCACTAACACTCGCCAAATGGTCACATGGAAGGTAGTCATTTCAGACAAAAGTCTTCTTCAGTGTTCTGCCATATGGCAGGTCTTTGGTGTCCAAACCTTCCACCCTAGCCGATCTTCGGCCCTGCTCTTCATCTCTGCATACGATTCCTTCCCAAGCCGGTCGTCTATCATCCCGATCCGTGGCCTTCCCGGTCCTCTCTTTCCCTCCATTCTTCCCTCTATCATATCTCTCAGCAAACCCTCTCCTCTCATTACATGTCCCATCCAGTTTTTTTTTCTTTTTATTATCACTTCCATCATAGTCCTTGTTTGCCTCACTCTCCATAACACTTCTTCATTCGTTATCTTCTCTTTTCAGCAAATCTTCTCCATTCTTCTCCATGCCCACATTTAAAATGCTTCCATTCTTTGTATGTCCTCCGTCTTGAGCGTCCAAGTTTCGAAAAAATGTAGACAGCTATAATTGAGTCTTTCCCTCCCGATGGAAGTGCTTTTTAAGGTGAACTTTGGCTGCGAGTATCTTTTAACCACTTGCTAGCTAAGGCCTTTATCTTATGGTTGTTCCCTTAAGTTTTATTATCTTTTATATATTATTTGATGCGTGTGTACGCCGTGCAATCTTTTTGGTAATTGACATGTTCTATCAAAATTATCGCAGCACTAATAACTTCATCAAACAAACACAGGTGTGGACGTTTGACCACACCTTTCATCTTTTTAAGGTACTGCTCAGTGCATTCATTCTATCCCATATGCTTGCCCCCTACACTTCTTGTTTCCTAATCTTGGAACGGTATAGGTTTGCTCTGGGAGCTAAAGCTCGCCAACTGGTAGTCAGTCATTTTATTATGCAACAGGATGTGGACCGTAGGGCAGGTGGCTGCCGCTAAGCGCTGCTTGGTCGTCTGCATACCTGGGCAATAAAGAAGGGAGTGATTTATGGAACAAACTAAACACTTCAGAAAATTAGTAACGGCTATGCTAATATTGCTGCACTATTTATCAATACTGTCTGTTGATATATTTGAGAAGGCTTTAAGCTCGATAAAGATTCCTATGAAGTTCGACCCTTTCATGGCCCTGGCCCTTTGACCCTTTCATGGCTCAGTCAGTTTATTTCTACTATTAAATACCAATAGTGTGTGCAGCGTCCTTGTGATGACTTCATGTTGCGGGGCTCTGAATGTTGTTGATTAACTATTTGTTGATAAACGGTTTGTTGATAAACGGTTTGTTGATAAACGGTTTGTTGATAAACGGTTTGTTGATAAACGGTTCGTTGATAAACGATTTGTTGATGGACGGTTTGTCAATAAACGGTTTGTTGATAGCATTTGTTGATAAACGGGTCGTGCCACGCAGGTGTACCTACAGAACTACAACGCCAAGCACGCTCAGTTCCGCATCCTGCCTCGCTACAAGGTCAAGTCGGAGGGAGAGTTTGTAAGTTACAATGTACTTCTGCTTCACATCCTCTTGATGATCATTTCAGTTCACAGTAGTGAATATCTCTATTTCTCTCATACGAGCAGGCCCGTAGCCAGGGGGGGGGCAGGACTGGCTCAGCCCCCCCACTAAAAATCTCAGCCCCCCCCACTGGGGCAGGCCAAGAAATATGAAATTTTATAATACATAGTCTTTTTTAGCCCCTCCTCTAAATCTTTGTGCCCCCCCATTAACTAATTCCTGGCTACGGGCCTGCATACGAGTAGAAGAAGACACATACAAATGAAAAATAGATTACATACACATGTAATCTCTTTCTCTAGTGCACTGCGAAACGGCAGGTCCCTGGCATCCAACCTCTCCACACCAGGCGGTCCTCTGCCATTCTCTTCACGTTTCCATGCGATTTTCTCTACAGTAACGTTTGTTGTGTAGTGGTTAAGACGTCGGACAGAGAGTCCAGAGATCTGGGTTCGAGTCCCGGCGCCGGTGTCCAACTATGAAACCATTCGTTACAGGCCCTTCAGCAATGCTGTTACACAAGTGTCGCTAGCTGATAATCTTTGTCCATGGTTCTGGTTGGTGACAGGATTGGCATCCTGCTGTAAAACCCAGCTTCAATGTAAACGCATAACCTGTGTTAACATGGACATTGGACATGGCGTTACAGGCTTGCCTGTAAAAATGCATTAGAATGGAGGTCAAGATAGATGATTATTATTATAATTGTATACGATACTAATTTTATTTGTTCTTTCAGTCTTAACTTATCACCATCATTTTTTTGTAGGTCTTTTGGTCCAATATTCTTCCAATATTCTTCCGGGTTTATTCAACCCGTAGAGTATGAGAATCGATTTTTTTGCAGACCGAATTGAAATTAATTTGACCTTGGTCAGGTTCAAATATTTGACCAGACGATCTTTGAGAGCTTCAAGTCGCCGGGACAATTCTTCCATGCAAGTTCTGCCTGGAAGATTGACCACTTCACTATCGGGTTAGAGCTGAACTGTTGCATCTTTTAAGGCCGGTTGCTAGACTTCGCTTTGAAGTGCGATTTAATTTTGTGGTCCGAATTAACCAATGAAAATATATGAAAGAATTGTATCGAATAATCTGATTGGTTAATTCGGACTACAAAATTAAATCGCACTTTAAATCGAAGTCTGACAACCGGCCATTAGACTTTTGGTTAAAGCTGCTGTCTTTTATAATATCAGATTAGAGTTGGACCGCTCTATCTTTGACAATGTCTACCTGTTAGAGATTAGCTGCTGCGTCTTTTACAGCATCGAGTTAGAGTTGAACTGCTGTATTTTTTACAATATTGGGCAAGAGTTGAACCGCGGTATCGTTTACTTTTACAATATTGGGTTATACGGTTGTGCTGCTGTATCTTTTTGCAAAATTAGATTGGAGTTGAACTACAGCATCCCTGACGCCATTGGGTTAGAGTTGCACTGCTGTATGTTCTCCAATCATCCTACAAGGTGTATACCCCTAGTAACGGATAATCAGCTTGTATATACTGTATATTTGTCAGACTGCACACTCAGCGATTGTGAGCTTACTACAGGAAGTCGTCATTAATCATTGCCGCATGAAGCAGTTGATAGCCTTGCGAGCCGGTTGCCTCCCATCCAGCTCAGTCACTCTGGAATCCTCTCTAACCCAGATCTTAATACCTCTGTTTTGGCGATTCAAAACATGGCCTAGAGTTAATTTTTAACTCGGTATAGGATAGCCTATTATTCAAAGTAACTAAAGCTGATTGGGAAGGCAAAAGTATCACAGCAATTCGCTGAAGTAGTAATCAAGACAAAAATGGCTGTCGTCTAACATTTTAGTGAAAAATGTTCCATTAAAGGCAATAATAGTATTAAACGTTACAAATACTTGTGCTGCATTCAGCAAAAATTCTATATTAAGAATGTGTGAAATTCAAATTGCGAGTCGACTTTTAGCCTGTATTGCGTCATTCGTCTTCAGTATTCTGCCACATGGCAGGTCCTTGGTGTCCAAACTATCCACTGTATTCGATCCTCGGCCCTTCTCTTCATCTTTGCATACGATTCCTTCTCGACCAGATCATTTATGATTCCTATGCGTGGACAGTCAATAGTTGATAAAAATATAGTAAGAGAAAAAATCGTTCATTGTACGTCTCCGATATTATTCTCCCTTAGTTTCTAGTTTCTACAAATCCCTTCGTCTCCAATAAACGCTTCCCCTCCAGGGGCTTTGGTCCAGGCTTGTTGGCGGCGGCCATGGCTCGGAATGAGTTACTGTCTGGCGATCGCATGAATTCGTGTGCACCTGTTCTCTGCCAATTTGCATCCAGTCCATACTCTGTCATGCCAAGGAATGTCTTCCAATCGATCTTTCTCTCAAATTTAAATGAAATCGAGGCGTTGAAAAATGACTTTGTTTCATTCCATACTTTTTTTAATACAGCAAGTCACCAAAAGCATGTAGTTGTTTTCTGTCCTAGCATTGATTTAGCTTGAAGCGCCCCTAATGCTATTGACCGACATTTAGAATAGATTTAGGATATTTCTAGTTAATTATGTTACAGAAAGGCGCAGTGATGTAGTGGCAAAGGCGTCGGACAAAGAGTCTGGAGACCTGGGTTCAAGTCTTTGCATTGGCAACTATGAAACCATGCGTTACAGGCCCTTCAGCAAGGCTGTTAAACACAGAAGTGTCGCTCGCTGCTAACCCCGTGACAGATACGTGTAGTTGCTTATTTTGTTGGAGTCAGGAAGGGCATCCGGTCGAAAGAAACTCAGCGCCAGCAGTCCTCACCAGGATAAAAAACGTCGGACCTATGTGGTAACATGGACATAGACACAATAGTCTACATAAAGGGTGGTTGGTTTATATCGCAAATGATTGGTGGTGCACCAATATACTATCATATATTGGTGCTACGAACATATTATAAATTTTGCACTTTAACGTTTATATCATTGAAACGAAGATAAACCAAAAACTAATCACGTTTTGTCGTCTATTATGTTAATGTCCATGTTTTTCACATGGGTAAGGCGTTTGCGCTCTGGTGAAGACTGCTGAAGTTGAGTTTTTATGGCCGAATGCCCATCCTCACGCCAACCAGAATAATAAATTATCCTGGACGATGACTATCAGCTAGCGACACTTGTGTACTTAGCAGCCTTGCTGAAGGGCCTGTAGCACATGGTTACATAGGGTGCGGGGACCTGAACCCAGATCTCTGATTTCCCTGTTCGACGCCTTAGCCACACAGCGCCTCGCCCTATGCTACATAATCATGCCGCAATGCTGTATAAGGTGTTCCATATTGATTCATTGATTGATTTTTCATTGACAGGTCAGAGTTGAACTTGGGTATTCAGCCCGCTGGGTTCACGGTCGTCAAGAATAGCCGACCGACGGACGATCTAAACCAGTACCTCACGGTAGGCTCTCTCTTCTGCTCAGCCGATCTATTGGAGGCTGCATATTATGTAACTTGTATCTATCGTATGATTTGTATCTATCGTGTGACTTGTATGTGTCATGTGACTTCTATCTATCGTGTGACTTGTATCTATCATCTGACTTGTATCACTTGTGTGACTTGTATCCATTGTGTGACTTGTATCTATCATGTGACTTGTATCTATCATGTGACTTGTATGTATCATCTGACTTTTATTATATTATTTTATTATATTTTATTATATATATTGCATTTATCATCTGACTTGTATCTCTCATGAATGGAGTAAGAGGAATGGGGCGGGGAGAAAAAAAAAGGTCTAATTTTTGGCCTGGCTCCGGCCTCCAATTTAAAAAACGTTATTCACCCCAGCCTGTCTGTGTTTCTGATCAGGGTGGCAGCGTGATCCGTCTGTTTCACAAGGAGCTCGAGGCGTACCTGGTCGCTGAGGGACTCTTTGATGACGAGATCACTGAGGACGGTAGTGAATTAGTTGTTATGATGATTCTTGTGCTTTTTGGCGCTCGCGTAATAATTGTAGTAGATCGGTTATTCTGTAGCAGCACTTACCGGGTCATTGCTTAGCGCGTGAACTGCAATGAATCAATCTGTAACAAAGTTTGATCGCAGACTGCGACCAAATCTTAATTGCGAGCGCGAATGTTGAGACTCAGAGCGCACCAGCCCGTGAGCTCTTTCTACATCTCGATTTCTATTCTGAACTTGCAGCTCTGTTGCTTGTATACATCAACTTATTCTCGCAAAGTGTGATTGTACCGGTTATATAATTGTAGCTTAAGTTTGATTTCTTTTTGTGTTATCGATATAATTCTGTCTTCTGACCAATAGACACACGTATATATTCTGTCCGAGTTAAATAAGGATCACTTACATGTACTTCTTGAATTCGAGTCGCCTACTTATTGAGTTTAGTTCCAAAGAAAGGTCCTATGAAATTTAATAATCAGAGAAAATCAAAGAAGGATAATAAAGTCAACTTAGATAAAATTAACAACAACGTTGTAGAATAGTAATGATTTGGGCGACTCAGTAGTGAGTTATTCATTGGAAGGGCTTTTGTACGGTTAAGCACTGTTAATAGTTAGGATTTTCTTTAGCTCGATTTGTCCTTTTCTTCTCCGTTACGTTTGTTTACATTCTCGCTCTTCATTGGGTTCTTCTTTCCGAGGGGATGGGGATGGGGGAGGGGGGGCCCCGGGGGGGGAGGAACCGTGAAGAAATCTGAGATTGTTTGGTACGCGCAGTACATCTAAGGATCAGGGAGGTGGACCAGCTCATTCCCAAGTCTCTCTACCCCACGACCTCGGGCAACACCTACTGGCAGGTGGAGGCTGAGTCGAGCATCCTCAACGGTGAGAGAGGGATTACAGCTGGGATTACATTTCAGCAGGGATTACAATACAGCAGGGATTACATTACAGCAGAGATTACGTTATAGCAGAGATTACGTTACCACCTCGGGCAACACCTACTGGCAAGTCGAGCATCCTCAACGGTGAGACACTGGCAGAAAAAATTTAATTAAATGAATTATGAAGCTGAATTATAAATGAATACAAATTGATGATAAATGCTGAATGTAGTCTACAATGATGAACGGGAAGGGAAAATATTGAATCATGAATAGAAAACGAAATTGATAATACTATAAAACATGAAATTTTTTCATGCACGTAGCTTATGCAAATGTCGCGAATGATCTATCTTCACGAAAATTACCTACGTGAAAATAACGCCCAGGGCTCCCCGGAAGAGTCGTAAAGAGGACTGAAGAGGGGGAGCGGCCTGTGCGTGGCCTTTCGCACAGAACCGGACTCAATAGTCGTTGTTGCTAAACACTGTGTTTAAACTCTCAAAACCACTACGAGAAGGGCGAATTGAATTTATATTGAATCCTGAATGGAAAAAGATTTGATAATAGATACTGAATATGCAATTGTATCATTTTCTGAACATACTACTTAGGGATTATTTAAAGAAATTTTATGATCCCCGCATCACAAAAAGTAGCACACCTTGAGAAAAAGTTTTATTTTCTCCAGGGGACGTGATCCGCTGGGAGCAGCAGGTGCGGTTCCGTCACATGCCCACGCGCCAGTACCTCTGCATCACGTCCGACCGGAGGGTCACCCTCACCCCTGACGCCAAGGACCCCCGCACCGTCTTCCGCCTTCACCCCGTCATCAAGGTAGGGGTGCTTAGTACGTATGAGTTGCAGTTAGTTATAACCAACCCCTTATAAGGGGTGGAAGGGATCGTTGGAAGAGGGGGGGGAAGAAAACATGGAAGAAGGTGGTAGAGAGCGGTATGAAGGAGCAAGGCATGAGTAGAGATATGGCAAAGAATCGAGAGTTGTGGGGGAGTCTCATCGTGGGAAACGTCCAACCTGTGTTGACACGGAAAGTGGACGTAAAATGTAAATGATGATGATGATGATGATTACAACGCATTATAGCCCCGTGCCAGACTACCTCAAAATGTTGTTATAGTAATTTTCTGAAGCACTAGCCCCCAGAGCCCAACATTAAAAACTTAAAAGTCTTAAGCAAAAGTAAAAGAGAAGACTTTTTAATAACACGCCTTTCATCTTGTGATCATCCTTCAACATGTGTGCCCCTCAAATTTCAAACAATTTAAATTTTCAAAAGGAAATGTTTTCTAAGGGATGTTTTTTAGACAATTTTGTTTCTTTTCAATGTTATGAAACGTTTCTTGTTCCGTACCAACCCTCCCCATAGGATGGGTTATAATGAAATCCCTACACACCTACCCGCCCTCGAGCGTTATATAATATGTGAATGACGACTGTGTGCGCAGGAGGCGGATGAGGTTATGTTTGAGAGCTACTCGCGCATCGAGCACGTCATCACCGGCTACTGGCTGCACGCGCTGCGCGGTACGACGTACTCTAACAATGAGAAGCTAGAGAATGTCTCTCAGATAAGCTGAGGGCGCGTTTCGGCCGTGGTGACCTAAGTAGGGAAATGTTTACATTAATATAATGTTCACTTAACCTCGAGTTGGTGATATAGTGCGTGGGAAAATGTGCCACTTTATTTACATTGTGCCGAATAAAATAAAATAAAATATTCAGCGTGGATGATTTGCAATGAATTGGTTGAAATTTGGCTAGATCTCATGCAAATGTGTTCGTACCAATGTGTTCACACATAGTGAACCTGGTTATTGTGCTGCGATGTAGTGCAATGGTTTCAAACTTTGGATCGCAACCCGAAAGTGGATCGTGGGAACCTTCCGAATGGGTAGCGAAGAGTGCCATAGCATCATGATATTTTACTTAACCAGTAGTTACACGCCGAACCTGCTGCGCAAAATTAAAACTTATTCAGAATCGTGCTTGTTTGTTTTAGTACGCATCTTGAAACTAGCCTGTCTACAGACATGCTGAGGAAATTTGTAGGCATCCATTCTGTAATTTGAGATTACATTGGAATCATTAGTTCATGAAAATTGTTATCGTGGTGCTGGGTCGCCAAACTTTGTATACAGTTTTGGTGGGTCGCCATACCAGAATGTTTGAAAACCACTGGTGTAGTGAACCGGACTACTGGGCTGCTGTACAGACGAGGAGTACATAAGCAAGATCATGCGAGACAGCGTGGAGGAGAGTGGAGACTCTACAAAGTATATAGTGGACGCAGTTGTTGTGTTGTTGTATAGTGGACCTGGTGGTTGTGCTCCAGTACAGTGGATCTGTTTGTTGTGCTGTTGTACAGACGAGGAGTATGTGCGCAAGTGCATGCGAGGCAGCGCAGAGGAGAGCGGAGACTCTACAAAGTGTATAGTGAACGTGGTTGTTTGTGTTGTTGTATAGTGGACCTGGTGGTTGTGCTCCATTGCAGTGGATCTGTTTGTTGTGCTGCTGTACAGATGAGGAGTACGTGCGCAAGTGCATGCGAGACAGCGCGGAGGAGAGCGGAGACTCTATGAAGAGTCTGCGCTGGGACGGAGCGTCGCTGCGCAAGGTGGGCCGCCTGTGAAACGGTCCGTGTTCGAATTCTTTCTGTAGGCCTACATTATTTTACCTACTGATATAAATTTGTATATAGGGGCTATATATTTATACACTAGGCTATATGTAAGCATGTGTGAAAACATGGACATTAGAAATTAACGGATTACGCGATAAAAAAGGAGGTTAGTTAGTTAGGCTATGGCTTTGGCGACATTGACAATACGCTAGCCAAAAATTTTAATGAATTCTTCAGTGATTCGATTTAAAGGGTTCTAAAACGTTTGTCACTATCAAAAGTTAGCATGTTCTTGTTATATAATTATGGTAGATCTCTGCGAGCGGGGAGAAGATGTACCACGACGCCTACACGGTCCAGCGTGTGGAGCCCGATCATCTTAAGTCGTTCAACTTTGCCGCCGGCATGGTCCCCTTCCTGCTCAACCTCATCCAGGACGTGAGGAGCAAATCTTTCATCTCTGCACGCCGGAGAACAAAGAATTTGGCTGCTGCCCAGAGCTTCTCGGGTTTGGCATAAAATGCGACTAAAGAAGGGGGGGCGGTCTGTGCGTGACATTTCGCACAGAACCGGACTGTAATAGTCTTTGTAACTACATACAGTCCTTAAACT
>JAQIWG010006920.1:0-12824 GCA_034695025.1 Chamaedrilus cognettii
TCCATACAGCTGCTCGATCACGTGGTATAATTTTACTCCAGAATGTGAGCGATTCGCCGACGATATAGGCGCAAGTTTAATACAGGGCAGTGAGTGGAGGGCGGAAGGCGACGAGCGAGAAGCAAAGAACTTAATTGTGACGTCTGGGAGGCAATTTGCATGCCTCTTTGCGTGTCAAAAATTGTCGCGCATTTCTCAGCATAATATCGCGTTGATCCAAACCTTAAATTCAATCCTCAAACGTGATCTATGGACTACCTTATAAACACATACGCCTTGAATGTTAAATAATTTTTAAGGTGGGGTGCGGGCACGTCAAAATAGAGAGGGATAGAAAGATGTACGTGGGGGGGGGGTGAGATGTAGAGGGCGGGGGGTGTGGGTAAATCACTTCAGACGATGTGTTCTACAAACCCCCCGGGATCGGAGATAATAATTATGGATTCATTCGCCACTGCTGTGACCGACTACAAGCCGTAATGATATCGGACCGTAGACTAAATCAACAGGACGATATCGGTTTTTGATTACGACTCGTGTCTGCTGCTGGCGTCACAATTTTCATGGACTCTGTGGAATCAGTGGAGGATCTATACAGGGAAAAGGGGGTGGAGGTGCGGTGGCTGACTGGCTTCCAAAAATCTGGTGCATCAACGATGCATACACATCAACTAATCGTGGATTCTTTCTTGTATCTGCTAGTGTGTTCACGTCCCTCTCAACTCTTAATACCCAACCCTTCGATCCTCAACCCTTTTCCTCCAACATGCCGTTAACCCCTGTCTTGAATTGTGTCTCCCACGCCGATGCCCGCCAAAATAAATTCATTCCGCCGCAAGCTGATACTAATTGAAGCCGAAAGAAGGTCTTACGTCTAGTTAGCAAAATGGCGGCACGCCTCGCGATAGCGGCCTCGGAGAAGAAGTCTTGTAATTCAAGAAAACGAACCTTGTTGTTTTAGTGCTGCGCTGTTTGCATTAGGCGCGTAGTCGGCTCGACTCTTGCTGATAGTGCATCAGTGTATTGACGAAAGCAGTGCATCGAAAGTCATCTCGGGTCTCTAAAAAGGGTTAGGGGCCTATGCGCAATTACAACCAATCGTTTTTTCACCACAGAGGCACTGGAATACGGGTTATTTATTTGCACAAGATAAAAAGCACAACGCTGTGCTGTGTGGTATGATATTTGACTAAAACGGTGAATTTTCTACAGCTTGAACTGACTGTGACTGCATCTCGTATTGTTTGAAGCGGAAAGACCCTAAACTGCAATAGGTCTTTTGCTACAATTGCAATAGGCCATTTGCTGTTCTTAAGGTAACAATTTTCACGAGATGCTTCTTGCATGGCGAGGTCCCGAGGGCTTGCCTTGAGTACTTTCCGAGAAGCTCGTCTCATCACGTATCGGCTCGAGGCTAGCGAGCATCTACGCACTCATTCAGGTGTGGGCTATACGGAGATCCAGTACACCTGACGTTAACGATAATTCCGCGAAACAGTGATTACGCTGGCTGGCTAGCTACTCTGGCGCAGGGAACATCCGCATTACATATCGTGTTAATTAAATACAATTAATAATTATGCGATTGATGATAATTTAATTAATATAATAACTATGTTTGTGGTATTATGTTGATTTGATTTTCTCGCTCAGTAACTGTGCAAGAGAATCAATCATTTTGATTGAATCAGTTGATCAAATCAGTTATTCAATGCTTTTATCTCTTGGCCACTGTGTCGATTTCTATGACGTTGATTTCCTTGTAGGTGCCATATATAGTGTCCCTTATGGACCTGTGTGGTTTTAGCTTTTTTTTGTATCTGGCGTGATTTGTACGTTTTACACCCTGTCTGCGTTTTGATGCAAAATAAAATCAACTATCAACATAGATATCCACATAATGCTTTATACAACACGCGTGTTGTATGGGAACCATGTCAGCGCCACTAGGGCCTTTAGCATCCCTTTTCAAACAGCTTGCATTTTAGACTGTACTGATGTTTTTATTTTTGCTCCGTGCTTGAAATATAACTGCATAGGCCTGCGTACATAGCGCAGAAACACAGCCTACATTGATGCCACCGGGAACCTACGACGCGCTGAAACGAACTACAATGGGTCATTTCGAGTCGACGGTGTAACGATTGAGTTGGAGTTGAGTTGCCGTTTGACAAATTAGATTCGCATTCACATTCTGGATAATAATATAATGTCAAACAGGTCGACGACAGCAAAAATATGAATGTGAATGCGAAGCTAACTTGTCAATCGCTAACTCAACTCCAACTCAATCGTTACACCGTCGACTCGAAGTGACCCGTTGTACATACGCGCATACAATTGTTATTGCAGCCAATTTCAATATTTTATCGGAAGCTGGACAGCACTTGCGACGGCCTACAACACAGACATGCAGGCTCTGGGCGAGACAGACCCAGAGCGCTGATGCACGCCAATACACGTCAGCGTCTACTGCAAGCTAAGCGCGTTATAATAGCGGGACTTTTGTGCCACGATAGACCACACGTGTAATAGACCATAAGTAGTGAGCGCGAAGAAACGTGTTGAAAGTTGAAACCAGCTTTCAAAAGCCGACTACGCAATTTTTGCGAAATATTTACGAGCGTTGCCGACGCGCAACCTACTGGCATAATTATTATACCTTGTGCTCTGACATCAGTTTCTGCTTAAGCTCAGCTTGCAGACAGCGGCTGTCTGGAGGCAGGAGAATACGTGCGCGCTCAAATAAATAAGTTTGTTGTCTACAGACCCGTTGCATTTTCCAGAAATCGCAGCGCCTGGTGACTAATTGTTATGCTGCCTTTTATTCGTATCAGAATATCAAAACAGTGTAACACTAACGCACAGAATGCTTCACCAACCTGAGGGTTCATGGCCCAACTCTCCCCCGCCCCCCGCCCCCCGCCCTAAGAAATCAGACGCAGGAGTCCTGGATGTCAAATTGAAACGGGAGGGTTAGACTCCACCGCCCAATGGGGTTCGCACAACTCGCGGTGCTGATTGAAGTTGTCCGATTTTGATTGAAGTTTTCCGATTTTGATTGAAGTTGTCCGATTTTGATAAAGTTGTTAGATTTTGATTGAAGTTGTCCGATTTTGATTGAAGTTGTCCGATTTTGATTGAAGTTGTCCGATTTTTATTGAAGTTGTCCGATTCTGATGAAGTTGTTAGATTTTGATTGAAGTTGTCCGATTTTGATGAAGTTGTTAGATTTTGATTGAAGTTGTCCGATTTTGATTGAAGTTGTCCGATTTTGATTGAAGTTGTCCGATTTTGATGAAGTTGTTGGATTTCGATTGAAGTTTTCCTATACTGATGAATGAACACTTTGTGTGATTAAATTAAGAAGTGCCCTACTTTGTATAGCTCACGCTGAACTTTACGTCATTCGATTAAATATGCACTTCATTCCCTTCTGGCGTGAATCGAAGAATCGTGTTGTTTCAAGACCACCAAGCACTTATCGACGCTTTTGTCCATCGAACTATGGGCAAACGCGACATTTAAAAATAGAGGTGGCAAAGATGCACCAAACTAGTTATCTAATGCGGACATCTAATACCTCTCTAATACCTCATCCAGTAGATCCCGGCGCGGGGGGGGGGGGGGGCATGGGAGATTGAGCAAGAATGTATGTGAATTGGGAAGCTAAACGTTTGAGAATAACAATGACAATTATGCTCAAATAATTTTTCAAACCAGATTGCGTGCTGCGACTTGCGAACGATTTATTCAGACAGGAATGCTCGTCTCAATGTGAATAAGCTAGGCCTATACTTGTGCGCGTATTGTGGCCCGTTCACAGCGATTTTTTTACGGTGTTTACGATGTGATACTGGATATAGAGCGTACTACGCTAACATAGAACTGATATTTGAATCAAGTAGCTTCGTAGTTTTCTATTCCACGCTCCAAACGCACAAACGCACAAACGCACAAACGCACAAACGCACAAACGCACAAACGCACAAACGCACAAACGCACAAACGCTCAACGTCATTGTTTAACACTCTCAAAATTTATATTTTATTCTCACAAACGCGAACGAGTATACCCGAACAAATGTTCACAACATGTACATACAAATATAACTTTTTAGAAAAATACGTAAAGAGTTTTTTATTTCCGCCTTCCATTTCTCAATCCCCCCCCCCCATGGTTTCAGTCGCCCCTGTGGTCGTCGTTTCGAGGTGACGAGATACTAGTCGCGACAGTTTAACGGCCCTCTCCCGGTCTCTAGTGTGATGTTAAAGTGTCCCTGGCGCGGTATTGCAGCGAGCGTTTAACCTGTCGGACCCGATGGGAATAGTGATATACCGTGCGCTGGCGGTGGTGGTGGTTTGAGAGTTTAACCGAAGGATCGTGTGTTCATGTAGGCTAGTGGAACAAACACCACTACAGTCCTGTTCAATTCCTCGGCGCCAAACAAAGAATCGCTCACCTTCTTTAGTCACATTATACGACTCGCCCGGGAGCTCTGGGCTGCAAGCCAAATCTTTGTTCTTCAGTATGCCAGAGTTGAGAATGTACCATCGCAGAATTTCGCGCTTTCTATCCGAGATGTAGGCTCATTAAGGTAGCCGATGTAACGGTTTAGATGTTGAATCTAAAAATATATAGTAGGCTACTATGTAGGAGCCAGATGACTGACACTAGAATTTTTTTTATTTGCACGATGGGCAGTCACTGCCTCATGTTCCCGTCAAGCGTTTTGATACAATTTTAACTAGAAAATAAAACTTTAATAATTTTGAATAGGGAATAAGAAACCATTATGTTGTCTAGACCTGTTGAATTTTTGCAAGCTTCTTGTATCATAAGCGCATAGAAGATTAAACGAAATCCCAAACCAATCCGTAGCTCTAACCCGACCCCAACTCAATCGTCATTCTAAAAATGGAATACGTTCTATGAATAGCACAATTGTATAATCACATCTCGCAGCTACTAGCGAGAGAGTCGCAGCTGAAGCAATCCACACGGTGACTCAGGAAAGCGGGAACCAGTAGGATGATAATTATTATTCAACGAATCGTCAATTGATTTACATGAAACTTTTAACGCCGTAGGCCTGTGTATTGTTCCGCTGCTCGTTAAATAGCTCTCTTGATTTCCGTACGGTTCGCTCTTAATCACAACTTAGTCAGTCAAACAATGGCGCGGCCGTCTTCGTGCGCGTGTAGCAGCTAACGGTGGACAGTTTGAACGCAAACTATGAATTCATTATAATCGCAAATCTCTCTGGTATTGTTATTTCAAGTTTCATGCAAATCGATTGGCAATTGGTTGAGCTATAAGGATCGTTCTTCTGGTTCCCGTTTTGTCTGAATCACCGCGTAGTAGTCGGAGCACTCACGTTATCGCCAAGCTTGTTCCAAGTCGCGCTGACTCACGAGCATCCAGTCAATACAAATCTCGCCGAACTCCGGGGAGCGGTTTGGAGATCGGACGCAGAAAAACATTCATTGATCGAGGTTTGGATCATCGGAAAACGATTACCGAAAGATCGCGAATAATCTTCAGGATTCACCAGCAAGGTGACTTCTGAAGGAAACGAGTCTTTAAATAAAAATGCTATTCGATTTTTATTTCTCACGTAGCATCAAATGTGCTTCCGGTTAGGCAACCACATTTGATTTAAAAGACATAAAACTAATAATAATGCATCCTATTTTACTCAGCCAAAGGGTTTATTGTCCATTTTGTCACAAATCGGGTGTTTCAAATCTTTCAATTGGGCCTCCTTTATTTTGCTTTTGCTTACGCTTCCGATATCATCCCACCCCCTGATTGTTTTAGAATTAATCGTCATCGCCTCATCACTGCCTCCAGGAATCAGAAAGCGTTACAGCTTCAAGCACACGTCTGAAGCATTGACCATTCGGAGTACAGCAATACGTGCGGTATCAGCAGCAGCAGCAGCAGCTGCGGCAGTAGCAGCAGCAGCAGCAGGAGGACTCAGAGTCAGCAACTACTGCAGCAGCAGCAGCAGCAGCAGCAGCAGCAGCAGCAGCAGCAGCAGCAGCAGCAGCAGCAGCAGCAGTGAGAAATAATATCTAACATCAGCAGCGGCAACTTTGCAGCTTACTTAGCATACAGACCATGATCCGTGCTCAGTTTGAGAGATTTGAAGAAATTGATGGTGTCAGATGGTCCGATGAATCAAATCCAGCATCAACTGAATTGAAAATGTTGTCAAATGTGTCCCAGTGCAATGGTGGTTCCAGTCGCCAGCGAAGCTTCACGAATTAAGTGAAGGAGATATCAGCACCTCAAAATCAAAATACCAGCACCTCCAAAAAAAGTGATGTGAAGTTCTCTAATAAACTCTGCTCCTGACATGGCGCTCCATGATTGACACTTAATAAATTGTGATCTCGAAATAATGAGGGAGTCCGAATACGAAGTTTGCATTATCATTCTACTCATACTCAAACCTTGGTGGTCCAAAAATTGCAATTCTTTTAAATTTCGGGGTTTCAAGTTCGATTCCCTAAATGGCCCGGTCCTCTTCTGAATCGACGTCTATGTTCTAGAAGCAGCATGCAGGATCAGCTGCAGCATCAGCATCAGCAGCAGCAGCAGCAGTTGCTTCGCAGCGGCTGCTTTTCAGCAGCAGCAAGCCATATAAAATAGCCCAAAGGCCGTGGCTGTTCAATCACATCTCACTCCGTGTGGAGAATAGCGCGGTTCGCTCAGTGCAGCTTTAACTTCGTTACCGCCCCGTTATCGCCTCGTGTTTCGGTACATTACAGGTCACGCGCCGGCGGTCGAAACGGGCGTTAACGAGAATAATATTTGTCTTTCTCCCTGGATCGTTCGGTTTTGATTGTCATCAGATTGTAAAGGCGAGGTTCGATTTGCTTTGGACTTTGCGTAGAACGAGAGAACTCGCGCAACTCGGCCCTCTGCCGCCTATATGGTGTTGAGCGCTCTGCATGAGTTGATACAAGATAGAATTTAACTCGAAAGACTGTTATGGTGACCCCGACAGACGGGGGGATTTTGCCTCCAAAATCTCATACAAATGAGCTAGTGCTGTAATAGGCTAGTGAATAAATCACCATAGGAAATTGCAAAGCGAACCGAATTTCATAGTCGATTGCAAGAGGTGGAGACTTAAGACAACAGTTACTAGGTCTTAAGGATCTAAGACCCATAGATCTCAGGTGAGCAAAGCGAGAATCAAGATTATTTTATAGTATTTGAATTATCTTATTGGTATACTTAATTTTTGAATAAGAAGAACGTTCGAGCTGTTTAATAGAGTCTAGAATGGAACAAGACGACTGATGTAGGCGTAGGTCTACGCCTTTAAAAAAATGTGAGTACGTAACGGCTGCTTGTGTAAGATAGTCGCGTGACGTGACAAAACTTTAGGCACGACCAAATCAGATAACAGAAAATTATATCTCAGATTTAACGCAAATACGCTAATATTGGTGAATCAAAAATTTAGCACTTTCAAATGACTCTCGATTGAACAGCTTGCCTATGTTTAGCCTGGTAATAGGCCCTCTTGGTGTTAATTCTCGCACGCTGGTTGATCTGCCTCTAATCTTGATCCCGATCCCAAGTACAATAATAAACTGCTGCAAATTTCGTTTTCAGTCTGACTGCAGCGCTGCAGCAGCAGGGGCCCGCCATGCGTCTCGACTCCCCGCCGACACCCCAAGGGGGCTCCGGTGGCCAGGCCCCGGCCCAGGGGGCTGCGGCGGCGGAGGAGGGAGGGGAGGGGTACGTGTCCCCCGACTACTGCCTGCTGCAAGCGGCGCTGAGGGCGGGAGAAGAGTCCCTGCAGGAACGGACCCAGCGGGTGGGGAGCAATCGGTGAGAATCTTTGGGAGTTTAACAAAATGTTGGGAAAAAAGTTTTTGGGATTATAATTTTGTGTTTTCACCGTTTTCGTTTATCACGAATGTCATTACAAGACTCAATTTCACAAAACGAAGTAAAAAGGTAGATGTAGGCTAAAGTAGAAAAATTGATGAAAAGGCATACGTCGTAACCTAATCCTAGCACATCAATTAGGGAAAAATGTTATTCATGTTGGAATAGCATCAAGTGTTGCAACTTTACGCCCAATAGGCCCTTAAAAGAACATTAAAATTAGAAACAAAACTTTTTTCACTCTCGTGCCAGAACTCGCGATCGGGGTGGGTGCCTTTTGTGCCCCCCTCAGCCCCCCCCCCTCCCCCCCGGTGCGATCCGGTGTGTTTCGGCTGAGTCTTTGGCGCCAAGGTTCGCTGTATGTAATTTCATTGTGTCCCGGATCTATGGCCCGGGACGATCCGGCCTACTTTAATCACCGAATGTTTGTTCCTATATGGTCCAAAAACGCCATCGATTGTTTGTACAGATTAGCATCGTTAGAAGCTACAGTACAAAGCCTCCTCGCATTGACAACGTTATCCTGAACTAGGCTAGCGCGTGGTGGATTCTCTTCATCGCTCACGCAGCGGAAGTCCTAGTATCCGCTGTTGAGTGGTTCTTGCCAAAAATGAAAGAAGCTTCCCCTCGCCTCTCGATCACTCCTTTGCGAAAGAATGCCTCCCCTTAACGTGCAACACGCCAGAAGTGTCCACTTACTGGAGCAGGCCTACAATTGAAGAGGTCTTTAGAGGGTAATACGACGCAAAGGCTATCGATTAACTTGAGAATGCTTTAGGTTCTGAGATTCAGGCTTTGCTCTATGCCTGAGACACGACTCTATTAGTTCTAGACCTATAGACTGACATAATCAATCGTATCCTATATTCCTATACTATATGGTTAACCATTAGATGACGCCATTTTTTTTCCATGTTTTTGTTCATTAAAGTGGCTATTATCAGAGTTCTATTTAGCCCTTACAAAATAGGAGTAGCGTTACGCCTGCTACTTATAAAAGAGGAATAGTGCAGTCCTATGCCTTTCAGAAAAGGAGTAAGCCTAAAGTAAGCCTACATTCATGTTTTTTGTTCGTTAAAGTAACTATTATCCTATACGAGTGATTTTGATTTGGTAATGCAACGAAAAAATCATCTAGAAGACATTAATGGACACGAGATTTTTTGTCTCCGCCTATTAATTCTCTTGTAATTGCCTGTCATTCCTCCAACGGCCGCTGATATGTGACAATATCAACAGCTTTGGATGGGTCGCCAGCAAATTCTCCGTCGCCCCTTACTTTGTCGGCTTCGCGAGTGTTTGCGCGCCGGACAAGATCACGTGATTGATGACGCAATCTAAGCGGTGACGTCACTGTTTCTCGATACACTGGCGCCATCTTGGACCATTTGGGCTTTATTATTATTCTTGGAATTATGCTCTAGATTGCCATCGGACTCTTAACGCTGGAATGTCGGGCGATCAAAAAGCAAAACTGTAGCATCTTAGCTTAGTCGCTAATGGATTTTTTGTTGGTATAATTTGAAAAACTCATGCCATTACTACAATTTTGCTAACTAGTATTTTTGATTTAACTTTGGCTAATTTTTATGATTTAATTGGATTTCTTGGACTTTCAGTATTTAAATGCTGTATAGTATTTGTTCTAACCTGACTCAGTTTATATCATGATCACATGCTTCGTCGCATTGCGCTTTATTATTTTTTTATTTTTCTGCTCAAATGATGAGAATAAAACTTCATATTATTTTCAGAGCTCAAAGACGAACCTACAGCTGCAAATATCCGTCCACCAATCGCGGCGCGGATCGCTCGGATCACGTGACCGGGGGCGGAGCCGAGGGCGGAGCGAGATGGAAGGAGACTAATGGGGTTCAAGAGAAGGGTGTCAGGTTCAGGAGCAGTAGGCGTGGCCGGGTGGGGCAGGGGGGCGGAGAGGGGGAGGGGCAATTAGCCACTTCGGCCTTGCGTCGGGCAACGAGTCTGAAAGTTGGATCTAGCGGGTGGGTTGAACTTTTTGACTTTTCTGATCGTAAAATTACTAGTATTGGATGTCCATCAAAATGAACGAATTGCAGCGGGATGTCCGGTAAACAAAAATGTGCATGATGGCTTGCTTGGTGATGTTATATGAATGTTGATAATTAAGTGTGAAAACGTACAGATTGCGAGGAGGATATGAAAAGATGTAGAGGGAGACCCAAAATATGTTTTTTCCTTCGCTCAAAAAGCGTTTCGAAATACGAAAATTAATTGAACAGACTTGACAGGGAAGGATAAGAAAGCTAAACACAAGACATGATATCTCGTGTCTGGTGAAGATGCACAAAGGGCAAAGTGAATGGAGGTACGCCTGGAAGGCCCGTTTTGTCTCACGCGCAGTGGATGATGTCCAGCTATTATTGCCTGCTTAAAATCCAAAAAGGTGGATAAGCTTTTACACACAAGGGCGTTACTTGTTACAGTAACAGTCTACGTGATGCTATCCTTTTCCTTGTTCTTCTTCTTGTATGTCGATGATAATGCTGATGCGAAGCTCGCTGTGACTGGCTACTATATGCACGCGCCGTCAGGCGTCCTTTGTCGATCGTAATATAGACACAGGAACTGCACTCCGGGGAGGAAATTAAAAGGATTGGTCACGTGGCGAGAATAAGCCATCCCATTGGATAATGACCCTAATGGAAAGCGACTAATTCGATATGAAAGTACGCACGCGAAATTACTTTAAAGTTTTGCAACGCTACAGAGCTAGCCCATTTCGGTTTGTAGCATAATTTGCTGTGTTGTTGCAGCAAAATTCATGCAATGTTTGCTCGTATTGGAGTCAACGGATTTCGATTGGCTTTTTCTGAAAGACTGAACGTAACATAACATTTGAGATGTAATTAAGCGCGCTGTGAGTTAGCTACCCCACATGTTCGTTCTATTTAAGTACCGTACTACCTGTGTGAAAATCATAGTGGTGGTATTGCACTTTTCATCGAATGGTTGGATGAGTAGCTAATGATCGCTTTCCCCTTTTTTTGCTATTGTTGCTGCTTTATGCCGTAGGCTAAATTTCATTTCGTGTCGAATAAAAATAAAATAGATTTCCACGCGTATAGGATTTTAGATCATTATGCAGTCAATTTTATTTTATTGAGGTATTGATTTTATAGCGTATTGATTGAAGAGTATTTTATGGGAACCGTGTTAGTGCCACCAGGGCCTTTAGTCTCCCTTTTCGAGCAACTTGTATTTTATAGATTGATTTGAGGTTTTTCATTATTCGTGCTGTGCCTAAAATAGAATTGCATACAAGCAAGAGCTTCATGCAATATCAAGGAATAACTGATGCTTTGAGCCTGCTTCATTCCAGGTCCTACGGAAGCCAGAGCGTATCCGCCCCTCAGAGCCGCTCCAGCTCCTGGAAGAAGTCCCGCCGACCCAGGGACGTCCGTGGCTTCCGGGCCATGTACGCCGGAGAGAGTCCCACCGGGGGCCGTTCCACCTGGCGAGCCGAGGGGTGTCAGCAATCCTCGGGCGAGTCCATTTCATTTGAGGACACAGTCAGCGCGAAACTAAGAGAACTCAAGTTGCTTCAAGATGAGGATTGTTGTGTGGTTAGAAGTTTTGCCACTTCACCAACGGGGAGGCTTATAAACAGGGGGGATTCGTTTAAGCGTCGAGTTTTCAGCGAGGGAGGGGCGGGGGTGCCCCCCTTGGGGGCGGCCAAAAGGGGGGAGTTCTTGGGGGGGAACTCGGAGGAGGATGAAATGGGGGATTTGGGCGGGGGGACTGGTGGCAGGGGGGGGTCGTCAAACGGGGGCGAATCTGAAAAAGAGGTGAGCGATGCGGATATTTATTTACGGTTTGATCAACTTATTCAGAGGCGGTGCAAAATTTGTAAATTTGTATTTTTAAACAGGCAGTTTTTAGACTGTCACGTGTATATGTATGTGTATATTTTATAACGTGTCCGCGCGTTTGATTATAATTTTAAATATTTTAGGTAGACCATACACTTTTAGAAAATGGGCCTATTTTGACACGTCACACGCGATAAATTAAGGATACAAACTACATACACATACGCAGTTGAAAAAAATGGCAGTTGTACAAAATGTCAAAAAGATGCAGATTAAAAACTGCGTGTGCAGTTCTAGTGACGGTAGAGCTGCATCAAGCCAACTTGCAGAAACTTGCGTCCGCACCCTCCCCCCTGCATACTCGCGAGTTCTGCACGGAAAGGAAAAAGACTCGCCCGGTGGATGAAAGCTGGCGTTGGAGTCATAAAATACAGATCATAGTGACCATTTTTTAATCATACGTCCTGATTATGCACTGTGCAGTAGTAGATTTTTCTTTAAATCTGCAACGGCAGTGCTCTGATGTAATATTCATTCTTTCTCCGTCCCAGGTCAATGGAAATCTACCAAAAGGCTGCCTCGTTCGTTCCCTACCCCCCCTGCAAGCCCCCCGTCGCCCCTGGACAACTGGGGCGCAGCCGGGGGGCACGCGCTCCCCCGTCTGGTCGCCGAGGGGGGCCACCGTCGATCAGGGGGCCCAGGGCCCTCACGTGTCTTCCTCCGCTGTGTGCACTGTGTTGGTGATGGGGGCTAGTGGGGTGGGGAGAACGGCGTTGTTGCAACAGTTCATGACGTCAGAGTTCATGGCGGCAATTGAAACTACGTTCGGTGAGTGTGTATTGAGGTAACAACGGGGATGCTTTTAAGTAAAACGTGTGGTGAGTATACTCGTGTAATTGCTATGCAAACATTGATCACTGATGCGCTCCCTGAGTGATGTTTAGGTTTCAGTATTGCATCCATAGATGATTGGTAGTTTAACTCTAATTTAACCTCGTGCTAACATTGATATCTACAACTAGCCTACCGTCGTAGGTGAAATAAAGATGTATATATATATA
>JAQIWG010006921.1:0-12823 GCA_034695025.1 Chamaedrilus cognettii
TCGTTCGATACCTTATATGGTTATGACTGCGCTGCATCACCATATATGGGCATGCGTTCGCGCGGTTGGCGTGTCAATCAGTGCAGGCGGTTCTGGAGGGGCCCACTGGGGAGAAAGTATTGAATTAGACATAGTAATTAACCCCAAACGGCATATTACTATGTTTAGTAATCCATTTGGGGGGGGGGGGGGGGCAAGAGCCACTGGATTTGAAGTAGGATGCAAAAGTTTGAGGGATAATTTTCTGTCAGCACTTTCGCTCCCCGGTCGCGCGTTCAGAACAACAGGGAAAAAAGTTGCTTTAGATAAAAATGGACTTCGGGGGAGCCAAAAACTGACTTTTCGGGGGTGCCCAGCGCATCCTAACGCCGGCCCTGATGCTTCTGACACAGTTTCTTGTAACTACTTGTATCTCACTATTCACTATACTGTAGCAACACAAAAAATAAGAAATAAGCGTGGTTCCATTTTCTCATTTCTACAAGAGCAGAAACACGACTTCCGCTTCTTATCTTGTCTTGCAGTTTAATTTAATTACGCCATGTCGCAAAACCAAACGATCCAACGAATTTCTTCAATAACTACGAAACACAATGAGCGTTGTCAAGTAAATTTTCACCACATTAACAGAGACCATTGGGTCGTATTTTCAATAACTCTTGTGGAATTTCATGGAGTGATTAAAAAGACACAAGTAGTCAACGTCGGCCTACAAAAGGCGCGTCAACCAAGCTGAGAAACTGCTTATTTGCCGTTTACACCCTTTGTGCAAGCCCCTGAAAAGTTCACTCTGCAGGTTCTCTTTGTGATGACTACAGAATGTTCCAATTTCGGCTGTTCTATTTTTTAGGTGTTCGACGTTGGTTTTTATCTGACGCGCTTTCGTAGCAAGCACCATGATAGCCTACTGCTAAATTGTGATTATAATATTGACATAGTTAATTAGTTATTGACATAGTAATATCGACACATCAGTCACACTTTCATGCCCAGCGCTTTTCAGTCACACTTCTATTTTAGGTTATTGCACGCTCTTCCATCGTTTTAAGTGCATGTTGTAACCAAATCTTGTTAAAATATGAAGTGCACATTCCTGGATTAACCGAACTGGACATTGTGGACAATAAAGTGGACAACAATTACTGAATTTAAATATTAAAGCGACCATCACCAGATTTTTTTTGGGTACAGCTACCAATTAAGCAGTTTTTCAACTTGATTAACGCGTCTTTGTAGGTCAACTGTGACGACTATATCTTTTGGAGCCGCTCATAAAATTAAACGAAAATTAGCAGAAAATAAAGTCATGATCCAAGTCATGTAGTGAAAATTTCATTGACAACGCCTACTGCGTTCCGTAAGCCTTGTTATTGAAGAATTTCGTTTGGTCGTTTAATATTGAGACACGGTGCACATCTTTTCCTGTAGTCGAAGATACTGTACGCTGGAGCTCACGTAGGGACGTTTTACATGTATACTAGCGGGGGGGAGAGGGGGTCCACGGGCATCCCCCCCTCCGGGCACCAAGTGTCAGAAGTGCTCAGAGGCGCCAACGGGCGTCCAATTTATTTATTTTCACAGAGTAATTAGCTGGATTTCTAATTTTTTGCAACATTATTAATATAGTATCAACTTACCATATTAAAAACGTTGCAAAAAATTGATATCCGGCTAATTGCTATGTGAAAATAAATAAATCGGACGCCCGGAGGGTGGGATGTCCCGTGGACCGCCCTCTTGGGCATGATCGGCGTCTGATGGGCTCTTAGGCCTGAGGGGTTGAGTCCAAAAAGGCGCCAAATTGGCTATCCATGATATAAGGTATTCGTTCTAGGCGATCTGGGGGGCAATTAGCATTTATTTTGACGTAGCAACATGATGGTAAAAGTTCCGTTCTTACCACCCGTCATAATTCTGCGGAGCCCATGCAGTCACATAGGTTGGACTCACGGGGACTGAAACATTTTCTTTCAACATTAGGCATATAACTTTTCGACAAAGCTCCGTCCCTACTCCCTTCCCCCTCCCGCTCCCTAGTTCCGATCGAGAAAGAAAACTACATTTGAAGGGGCCAAGATTTTGTTATGTGGAGGGGGGCTCAGCATACACTAATTAATCCCGGTGGCCAATTACAAAGACTGTCTTCCCCTGCAAGACTGCAGCACTGAGTATATGCACCTTGATGCCCGGTAATCCATCGTTTTTTGTAGTGTGACGTTGGCTCGCTCTGTGTATTTTGATTACAAATTTTCATTCATGTAAATCTTCATGCAAAAAATGGATCGTTGAACGAGACCCTTAATCCACTAACGTAACGAGACCCTTTATCCACCGTCTCGCCATCAAATGATAGCGTTCGTCTGCGCGCGCACTCCGCGATTGCTCACACCGCGATTGCTCGTCACCGACACGGCGTTGTTAGTGTCGGAGCACCTCGGCGAGAAGCGATCAATGAACGCCTTTCTGAACTTGCTCCCGATCAGCATGTACATGATAAAGTTCACGGCGTTGCTCACATAGCTGAGTAGCAGACACACGCTGAACTTCACGTAATCCTCGCAGGTCGTCATACCGTGATCCTGGACGAACATCCAGATCTCGAGCGGGACGTTGAAGAGGAGAAAGAGGAGACACTCGGCGAAGAGCATGGTCGTGGCCGAGGCGACCTTCTTCCTCCCGCTGGCGGCGCCCGAATCGTTAGACCCGATGCTCGAGCGAATGGCGCGGCGTGACGTCACGATCTTGACGGCGGTCATCGAGTTTACGACGAAGATGAGAATGAGGGGAATGAAGGTGCCTAGACAGGAGTCAACGGGAATCCAGACGATCTGGAAACGTGGAGATAGAACGAATAAAATATCAAATGTGATAAAATTAAACTTTCATTGAAGTCTACAAACAACGCCAAATTTAAAACTATCGCTGTCCATCTGGCCCAATATTACTGATGCCTCACTATTAAAATTAATTTATCAAAGCTCACATAAACAAACTTCATTGCCAATCACTGTCAATTTCATAGAAATTATGTGGTATAATGCCTCTACTTTTAGCGCCAGAGGTACAAATACCCTATAGCATTAGGAGGATATTAATATTATTGAAAGCATCATGTGAAACATTCTAATCAACTAGGTACAAAGCCAAAATTGGGACTTCACAGGCTCTAGTGTACAAAAAAACACAAAAGAAGAATCTCAAATAGTGGATCTTAACGCATTGCTTACAAACGCAGCGAAAGCACAGTGATAGTATCAGTCACTATCCAGATAATGTTTTTTTTCTGAAAATTTTGTTGAAAATGTTTTGAAAATGTTTTCGTTCTGAAAAGCACGGCAGTGATCAACCGAATAACATGAAAATCTCCTTTCGTCCTTTCGATTTACTGTTAAAATCGATGAAGAGGCAGTAGGCCCATAATCTCGTCGGTTGAGCAGCGGATGTGCACAACGGTATTTTTTCAAGATATGCAAATCTTTGGTATAAATATAGTCAGAAAAATCAGATCTATCGCCATAATCGGCTGATAAAAGCGTATACGATACGACGACGAACCGTTAAGACGTTATTTACAGATTAATTACTTGCAGAACCGTTACACCGTTCTTTTTGCATGCTAGTTGTATTGTCAATAGAACGCCTACAAAAACTATTTTGTCAATAGAACGCCTACAAAAACTATTTTGTCAGTAGTACGCCTACAAAAACAGTTTTGTCAATAGAACGCCTACAAAAGTAGTTTTGACTACAAAAAATAGTATTGCCAATTATAACACGTCTGCTAAAACAGTCTCTATATCCGACAATGTCCAAACAATAAAATGACGTTTTGCAAGCAGCAGACAATACACACAAACATTCAGGCCTGTGTGGCATAAAATGTTTAGTGCATGGATAAAGTTCGGCGCTAATAATCTGAGTTCCATCATCGCATTCATCAATATATTATTGACTATAGCACAGTATAGGCTACAATGTAGGCTACTCCTACATCAGCGTCAACAACCATTTGCAGCAAATTGTTGGACGGCATAAGTGGACCGCAGTTCTCATAAGAGCAACGCTGTAGCGTGACCATTCCCCGCAGGGGGCAGAAATTTAATACCTCATTGGTTCTGCTGCATGATAGTGAAAAAAAATGATTGAAAAAGGATTCAAAATATCACCATTTTACTAATGCATTTTAACTAAAATATGTGACTAGGGGTTAAATCTTGCACACTTCAAGCATCTCTTCGCAAAGTCGCAAAGTCTCAAAGTTCCAAAGTCGCAAAATGCATTTTGAAAAAAAAATTTTGACTAGGGGTTTAGTAGGGGGAAGACATTTTTGCGCTTTGTGCGGCGCCCTTTCTCTCCAGTGCGAATTTAATGAACGGAGGACCGGGGGCGGGGTAGTCGGGGGGGGGGGGGTGCCACAGAAAGTTTTGAAACCATTCTTAAGAGTCATTATAAATTTTTAGGACACTCTGTCACGTACTCGAGAGCATTTAAGCAGGGAGGCAGAGCAAATGCTTCACTTCCAAAGAGCAGAGAAGGCATCAGCATCATTTTCACAAAGAACGCGGGGGTCAAACGGCACATTATGCTAAATGTTTAATTTTCTGAGAGCAGAGGGCGGAGGTCGCCAATAGGGGGGGCAGAGGCCCCCAATAGGATGGGCGGAGGCCCATAATGGGGGGAAGCATTGCCTGCCCCTCACGTCATGGGCCTATAGAAATGCATAAGTGCACATATTTCCTTACCCCCTCCTCGATCCTCCTCAATTTTTACGCTTATATAATGCAACTGTCCAGTATTATCATTGCAATGCATACTAATATAAAAAGTTGTTTAATTGAATTTCTAAGGCAAAATTTCAAGTAATTTCATAGACGATAACAACGACACAGTTTGTGAACTTTGAAATTAGTATAACTATAAGAACTAGTTTCAATTCAGTTATTTAGGCGCTGTCACAGTCCGCTGTACAACCGATGACGTATCACAATATTGATCACCGTTACATTTTTAAGCGTTCTGATGACTAAAACAGCATTTTTATCCCAGTTTTTTCTCGCCAAGCGATGCAGACATATACATGTAGCCTACAGAGTTTGTAACATCTTAAGAAGTTTCCTCATAAAATCGGTTCCATTATTTTAGCCTAACGGCTTCTGACGCACGTGGATCATAATTGTGTATTATGTAGCTATCTCATTAGCAGAAAAGCAAACAGTAATTTCATTACTATTTTGATGTAGCCTGGGTACCAGACTACCACAGAACTTTAATAATAGATTTATTTTCAGAGGCACTAAATGTGTTTATCTCATTTTATGCGTCCTGGTCTGAATTATTGATTATTGGCTGTAAATTGTGTTATAGGTCCAGATAATGACTTAGGAGTAGGTAAGCCTAGTGGACTGTGCAGAGGCTCCGGCACGGTTTGGCTCTTGGGGGTCAAAATCTCACTTTTTCTATTAATGCCTCATTGAATTTGCTGCATTATAGTGAAGAAAATGATGAAAAAGGCTCAAATATAGCGCCATGCCAGACAGACTCGTCGAGGCTTGCTGCGCGTCAATGAGGAGGCTGGAGTGGATGCTTTAATAGGCAAAGTCGCAAAGTAGCAAAGTAGCAAAGTCGCAGTCACAAAGTCGCAAAGTCGTAAAGTTTCAAAGTCGCAGTCGTAAAGTCACAAAGTGCATTTTAACTAAAATATCCGACTAGGCGTTACATATTTCTGTCTTGATTTCCTTGAGGGGGCAAATAAATATGTCAAAAAATTTGTTCGCGAGCACTCTCATTTGGGGTCGTCGATTATAAAAATTTTCAATTAGTGATTACTCCAGTTATTGGGGTACAAGTATCAAAAAGTTCCATTAGCATTGGCTGACCCCATGTGGCACTGCCAAATCTGTCATGTAATAATGTAGAGTATGACAGATATTAACAATTTCTTGTAGAAATTAGTGTTTAGAAGCCAGCTGAACGAGCGAAAACTAAATTTACATGCATATTTATAATTTCTATTAACTTTCAAGGGCTTGAGAGAAATAATGACATTTTGTTGGAGGGGCTTTGCCCCTTCATAATTTTGCTTGGGGGTGGGGGACATAAAAATGTTGGGGGGCAAAGTGACATTTTTCTGGAGGGGCATTGCCCACCCGTAATTTTATTGGGAGGCATTTGTCCCCCGTGAACCCCATGTACCGGCGCCCCTGGACTATGGAGATGTAGTTTAGGCTGCATAACTATTATTTTTAAGGTTGCCTTATAATGGTCATGCAGAATTTTGCTCTTAACTTTATTGAATAATAAACTGAAATTTGTACATGTACATGTTGGCCTATTTTTAACAATCATTCGACGAAATAAATTGTTTATTCAATTAGGTAATGATTCGAAACAGGTCTCAACTCTCAACACCGACGCCTTCTCGTGATAAACTGTTGATGCTGCCTTACTGCAGCTCTCATCAGATTTATTCGCTTATTCTCAGTCAATTAGCGGAGCGCAGTGTCACGTTGACAGCCTCTAGATTAGCTTGCTGCGTTTCACTTCAATTTGCGATTTGGCGGCGGGAGTAGGGACTTAGTTTCGCTCGTAAATCTCGATACGCAATCTGCGATTCTGAAAATATCCTACGCTCTACTCTGGCATCGTTGTTTGATGTATTTGGTCAAAAAGAAGGCCAAACAGCGGCATAGAGCAAAATAGCATGCGGGGAAGAGTCCTTTTATAGTATTGCCGCAGTGAGCATCTCTCTAGCGGCATAGGATGGGTCGGACCAGGGATGTATTCTGATTAATATTTTGCTTGATTCTCTATTTCAAAAATTAGAAGCAGTGAGAGGGGTTGCGACAGAGAATGTTGAGTTTTCTTCTGTCGGTTTCTTATCCGGGTCTTCGCAAACAAATTCACGATTTGGGGTGGGGGACGGGGGGATGCAAGAAGTTTTGAGAGTACTAAACTGACTAGCGCGAAAGGGTTGCCGAGATCGTCAACTTTTTCTAATTTATTCCCATCGTAAATTTCTATCTCAAATGTTTAAATTTTGGCGAACCGTTGTCGCCCCCCCCCCCCCTGATGCAGCAACCGCGAACACTGACCCTTCCCCAGAAAACACTTCATCTGACACTTTGACTTCAGGGGCGCCGTCACGCGGTTTTACTATTGGGGGGCAAAATGCCAATATCTGGAAGGAAACCATTATTTTACTTACATTTTCTTGGGGAAAGCTATTTCATCCGTTCAAGTTTCTAGGTTATTAATTTAACACAGCTTATGTACTCAAACTTCACAGTTTTCAGACGCTTTGCCCCACTGCCTCCCCTCCTCTACGTTTTTCTTGGGGGGGCAAAGTCACACTGGTGAAGCAATGCCCCCCATATTATTTATTGGGGGGGTATTTCCCCCCCCCCCCCTGCCCCCCTGTACCGGCGCCCTTAGCTATGAACCATATCAAGTATGCCACTCTGCGCGTGTAGAAATCATGCGTCTATATCAAACCCAATGCAAACTTTGGCCATGAACGATCCAGGTCCGATATGACATCGTTCAAAAATGCACCATGCATTTTATGCCAATGCATCTATACGCATGCATGCATTATATTGCATCTTATGACAAATGCATCGTGCATGCAAGCCTAAGCATTTTTCATGCAAATACGTGCATGTCGCTTATGCCAATTCATCTATGCAACTACAGGCATGAAAATTTGAGCACGCCGTTATAAAGTTGTTTATGTAAAACGCTTCGAATTTTTGTGTGCCCCCCGGTCTTACGTGTTTCGCCTGTTTTCCTCGCGATTTACATTGTACCTCTTCCGTTTGCCACAGGAACGCCGGAAAATCCCAGGGCAGGGGAACACTCAGGGGCGATTCCACGTTGGGGATGGCAGGGGATGCATCCCCCCACCAACAGATATAGTTTTTTTCCAATGTTAAAATTTAAAAGGTAAGGAAAAAGAGGTGCAAATCAGGGCAAAGAACTCACAACCCCCCACCAAAAATGTGAATAGCTTGCTAAGGCTGATTTAGTAACCAAAAACAACATTTTTAGATGTCAAAATTCTCTGTTCGCACCCCCCCTCCTGCTCGTAATACTAAATCCTTTTTTTTTTACCAGTTCATCCCCCCACCAAAAATTACTGGAACCGCCCCTGAGAACACTAAATAGGGCACAAATCATGTATTAAAGAGCAAACTTCACGTAAAAAGTGAATTCCCCCCTTGCTCCCCTGATCCGGCGTCCCTGGTTCATCCCCCCTCTCCCTCGATCAATAGTTGATCCACACGCTCGTTCTAGTAGCCTACTTCTCATACCCCTACGTTCATATCAAAAAGCAATTTCTTCTTATTCAAACCAGTGCTGTATTGAGCGAGGAGGTAGCTATAGGGCGCTAACGCCTCGGGCGCAGAATTATAATAGCGCCAATTGGCGTATAAGGTAAAAAAAACTTTCTCTAAAAAAAATCATTTTTAGAGAAAGTTTTTTTAAGGAAGTGCCAAATGTTGAAATTATCATTGCACAGTTCACACTATTTTGTTAACATTGAACATTAGTTAGTAGTAGCTGTTCGTGAGATGAATTCAGACCAGTGGCGGCCGAAGTCTAGCGGCACACGGGGGCAATAGGTATGTTTTAGAGCGCCCCCCCCCAAAGATCTCTACCCCCCCCCAAAGATCCCCCCCCCCCAAGATGCTCGCCAGCGGCGGGGGGGGGGGAGTTGGCGACGGACATGTTTTCTTTCCGTGCAGGATTCGCATAATGTACGAATGAATCAGTATAATTATTATCATACGCCATAAGTTACAGCCTTCAATGTACAACTTAGAAAGTTCACAGAGAATATTCTCGAATCGTTAGGATTTTTTTCTCAAGATCCCCGACTCGCAACCCTTTCTGGTATGTGAGAGGGGGCGCCAGGCTAACAAAAAATCTGGACGCCAAATGCCCGCGCTATGCGATTCATTAGCTCACTCGATTTATTTTTGTGGATCACTTGTACAATAATTACAGTCGGTCCCGATAAAAACTGGAACCGTTGAAACGTTGTCATTGAGTGGGTCAAAAGTTACAGTATTTGTCCAGAGATGAATACAAGACAATTCATACAAGACAACAGCAGCCATATCTTCCAAATTAGCATTAATATGCACAATTCCTAAGTAATGTAACTTGTAAATCATATTCTTAAAATGATTATGTGTTTAAGAAAACTGTTGAAAAAATTAAGCAGACAAAGTAAAGCAAAGCATGGCGCCAACAATCAGCCGCACAGTGATGCTGAATTTGTGACTGCTTGCTTAGCAAGTCAAAAATTCAGCTCATGTTCAAAGTGTCCTCCTTGTTCGCTAATACACCCCCTGCTACAAAAAAAACAAAAGACATTGTTCCCTGTTTCACTCGCACTACGTATATCTACTTGATCCTCTGATATGGAGTGTGCTCCTCTAATACGAAGCGAGTATATCATTTGTGATGTTAACGCCCGGGCGACACGAGAATAATTAACTTATCATCCTCAAAAGAAGAAGAGTTTATTCACCAAAAGTTGCTTTGAACGCGGCCATGGTTGCTAAGCGATTATGATGGACGAATAACTAAATGCTGGAAAATTAGGACCATGGCATCAATTAGTCCCTTCACTTGACTGATCAAATGTTACATGTTAGGCAGGGAGAATGCCAGCGGCATGCATTCTGGTGGAAGCCACCCAGGATCGCCGCGCTTAACCGACATCGGAATTTACATGTAGTAGGCCTATACAGGCTATACAACTGATCGGGTTCTCATGTATCATGCATCCTTGTTGTGACTATAGCGCCTTCCTAGCGAGCGCTGCTCATTGGCAAGGGCTATGGGCTTATTCCAAAATCACTCGAAGCGCACACTTGAATACCATACAATATAGCATGGTAATTGGTCATGTCTCAATACTTACAAGGTAGAAAGATATGCAAAAACGGCGCACGAGCGGCATCTCGTGATTTGATTTCAGCCAGAAATTGGATTATTGCACGTTGAAACCTGAACTTCACGCAACGGAAAATTATCATGGGAAATTAAGTTCATTTCCCCTTTATTCACCCGAGGACGCGTCTTCTTGAAGAGTGGCAGCTGTTTATTACAAAAGCATTGATCAATTAATTAAACAGTTGCATCCTCGTCTTCCGTTGTGCTTGCGATCAAGGAAAACACTTTTTACCAGCTGTGACTGGATTTCTGGACTGCCTTTTTGTCAATAGATAGTTTTCTCTACTTATTTTAAAAACAAAATAAATGTCGACAAAATGACTCAAATTTCTTTAATAAAATTCACAAATTTGAGTTAATATGGCTAGCTACTGTTTTTAAAATGTTAAGCACATCTAATCACTTTTGACCGAGTCATGACAGCCTTTTCGAATTTCGGGTTCATCAGGACACGGTGTTTGCAACTAGGAATATCATCGAATTTGTCACTAGCAGTTGGCATAGCTTACGTTTGCAATAGTCCCAGGCGTCTGAGTAACGCATGAGGCACAAATTCCTTACAATAAAGGCTCGTTGAAGCTTTACCGGAAAACACTACAGTCTAACTAAAACGATTCCAAGCAATGGCTAGCCATGCCAAAACTTCAACTATTCCTAATTTCAAATCCTACTGCAACTCTAACCCATACAGTCCAGTGCTCGTCCTAGTCTCTAAATGATTATAAATGTAGTCTAAAAGTGAGAATGCATAATTCGCGTAGTGCCAAATCGGTTACCGTAAATAAATTATGACGCTTTATTTTCACTGCTTGAGCGGATACACAAAACAAAACTGAATGCTGCTTCAGAAAAAGCGCAGCAGGGTGCAAGTACAATTTGTAACGTTGTTAACCGTAAATATCGCAAAATGATTACAAATCATTAATGGGTTACGTATAATAATTGGATGGAAAGAGCTGAGTGATATGGCATTTCGATGCTTCTTTCTTTTGTTAGCTTATTAACTTTACTAACTGACACCTCATTTAAGTTTAATTTATTTAAAGTATTTTATTGAATTTAATTTAATCATTCAATGTTAAATAAAGGGCCTGAAGTAAAGAGTGGAATACTGTATTATATAAAAGTAAGTCGTAGGCCTATACATACCTCTTCGAACCGAGAGAAAGCTTCAGACATTTGACAGCTGTAGCTATTGACTATCGTGCCATTTACGCCCGCGCTCGGTTCCAGATTATACTGGGCAAAGATGTGAGCATTGACAGCCACGTACACCCCCATTGCTGTGAAACACACGGCCTTGATGCGCCGCGAACTGCACAGATTCTTGCAGTGAAACGGAAAGTGAATGGCAATGGCGCGCTCGAACGATAGCAGGCAGATCATGAAGGAAGACATGTGACGCAGGTACGATATCATGAACGGCCAGAAAGAACAGGTGACGTAAGTCAACTGTATGTTGATGTCGTAAGCTTTATGCAGCCAAAAGTGAACTAAGCCAAACATCAAGAGCCCCATGTCGATGAGAAGCATGTTGGTTAATATAAAGCTTGTAGTTGAAGGACTAAATCGATTACTCCGCAAGGTAACGATACACAGGATGTTGCCCACAGTTCCAAATATCACCACTCCCAGAGCGATCGCGCCCAGAATCGACGTGTTTCTGTAGAACGCTTCCAAATTGCATGTATTCGCTTTCTCAACCATTTCCGGGCTGTGATCGGCTACGTCATTTTCGGTCGTAGGAGTTTGGTCAGATTGTACTTTATTTTCGCCCGCAGCAGTCTCTTCTGAAATTTTGTTCCTCCCGTTGAGCATCTTTTCGTCAGAGGTGCGCAGTCTCCAAAATTGTCTCGATGGGCCGGCCTTGACGATGTCCTTGCCGCATGAGGCGGTTACATTGTCCGCTTCAGTCACTGTAGTCGTGACGTTATTCCTTCCTTCGTCCTTTTTCGATTTCTTCATATCTGGAACGTCTCTGTTCTGCGCCTCAGTATCCACCACGGATGTTAACAAGAGAGCGAGGCTCACAGTGACACTTAAGCGAAGGCTCAGCATGGTTCTTCTGTCTGCGATTGATCTACGTTCGATTCTAAGACTTCTTTGATTTTGGCGTTAAACGTTGCGTTATATAGCGGCGCTACAATCTGCATGGGTAGAAGTTATCACCGTTGTCAAATTATTGCAATTCCAAGGTAACGCCACGTCTTTTTCCAAATACCCTACATGCGCTTCTAATCTCGATTTCTTCTGTAAGTAGAAAGACCGTTGATGTCCAACGTAGTCCGTTATACTCCTATATAGTATACTACGTAAATAAATAGCAGCTTGTTTTAAAAATTATGTACAATGTAAGTAATACGCGCATATTGCTGGCCTACGTAAATAAATTAGAATCAATTGACGATAACAAAACGGGTTAAGTTGCCTACAGTTACTTGCAGCTTGCTTTCAGATAACAGCACAGACGCTACGTTCTGAGGCTACCCTCATCCGCTGTGTTGTGAGAGGCAAACGCGCCGACATAGGATGGCAGTAGCGACTTGCCTTATGCAACAGCAGAAGTCTATTGACGTAAAATAAGCGCAAAAAAACAGTAGCTGTCCCAGCGTGTAACGCAGGCTTGCTATCAACATGTACGGTTGTCAGATTTTCATCATTGGAATGAGGCCCTTATTTCAGAACATGTTTTAACATGTTAACTGGTGGGAAAATCCTACCAGTCCTTGCCATTTTTCCCACCAGTGATTTTGCCCCTTGCTCCGTCTCACCATTGAATTTAAAGACCCCTCAAAAAAGTTGAAGTAAAAGCAATCCTGAGTAATAGTCAAACCAACTGTGCATAAGTAGTGAGAGAAAC